>JASDQU010103624.1:73686-89113 GCA_032191745.1 Picea mariana
GACCACTTTGGAGTTCATCCATATTTACTTCTTATCAACAATGACAAAACAATAATGAGTCATATTTACATCAAAAAATATTGGGTCCATTACCCAAACCTTTGTGCTACAGGTCTTTCTTCAAGGGTTGACATCAATGACAACCAACCTTAATCAACACTTTTTAGGTTTAGGGTTTATGTAACAGGTATGGGATGTCAGCCCATGGGTTTACCCATGTTTAGGCCACTTTTGTAAAGTATAAATAAGTAGCTTAGAGATGTAAGTAGGGGGCGCTAAGTCAGTTGTAAGGGGAGTTAAGTCAGTTGTAAGGGGATTTAAATTATTTGTGCATCCTGTCTGTTGAGAACTTGTAGAGCTAAGTGCAAGTGATTGTAAGAAGGATCTACAATGTACCAAGCTCGGGGAAGGAGGATCTTGTGAGGTGCATGCAGATCTCATGTCCTATGCAGATTTTGTTTTGTGGCTCTGTGCATTGAAAGAAGATAATAAAGAGAAGAAGAGTTGGTGGACGTAGCCCCACGCTGGGGGTGAACCACGTATATCCTGTGTTGTGATTGCTTTGTGTCATTGATGTGATTTATGCTTAGTGCTAAATCTTTATGTATGTTAGATGCATTTGATATAGTATCTTAGTGCTTAATAACTTGGATGAGTGCTATATCTGTTGATGCTATGTGCTAAATGGTCAGATATGCTTAGATCTTGTTGAATACTGCAATGTTCTGTAATTAGGGTTTTACCTGAGATGTGAATAAAGGGTTAAAGACTAATGGATGTTAACTAATAAGTGCTATGTTAGGTATTATGATCACAGATATGTGTCCCAACTAGGTTGTAGACACTTGAGTCCTACAACCTCCCCTGGCTCTACCTCGGGTGACACTTCATCTACTTCGCAAGGGTTGTCGAAAGGGCCGGTATTTAGGGTTTTGTTGGTGTGTTGTTGAAGAGTTCAACCCTAGTTCTTCCCCTGTGCCAACAAATGGTTCCATTGTCAGGACCTGAAACTATGATTGCTAGAAACAGAGGAAAAGAGAAAGCTTTGTGCATAGATCTGTTGTTGTAGTGCGCGGTACTCTACTTGACTTTTGAAGCTCCTTGCCAAGAAGAGAAGTATGATCTGAAGAAAAGAGGTAAGATATTAAAGGTTTGTGCTCTGATAAAGGTAAGATAAGTGGAAATTTTTGTTTCGAAAGAATGGATCTAGGTATATTTGATAGATTTTGTCCTAGTCTGAAAACTAAGGCACAACTAGAAGAAAAAATATGTGATATGAATAGATCTGATAAAAATAGCGAAAATGTTATCCCTATGCATAGAAATAATTTTTGGATTAACAAGAGGATGTAGGATCCTAGAAAGAATTTTTGCAGGTCCATCACTATGATCCTAGTGCGTAGTACAGGAAATATTGGGGATCATTTAAGAGAAAGAGAGGATTAACTCTTTGTTATATTTGCAGAAGACCGAGACATCTTGCTAAGGAAATCCCTGGTAGAAGTCCTATTTTCCTTTGTTGTAAAGCTACTGTACATGAAGTTTTGGATTTCCCTAGAATGATTGCTAAATTTGAGAAGATGAACATAAGAAAAGAAAACCATGAGGAAGGTCAAGAGACTAAGAATATGCTAAAGAACTAGAAAGAATCAGAGGCTATATTATTGTAGATGAAAGAAACATTGAATGATAGAGAAATCAGTTTATCAGATATTTTAAAAGAGAAAGAGTGCATAGAAACAAGAATAGGAGGCTTCAACATAGACTGTGTATTGGATGTAGAAACACAGGTGAACATTATGACAGAAAGTACTTGGGAAATCTTAGGAAATCCTGCTATGATTCCTTCATTGGGAGGAATGGGATTGTTTAAAGGAGAGATGATAACCCTATGTGTAAGACTTGCCCATGCACCTATGGTTGCTCATGGAACATCAACAGAAGAAGAATTCGAGGTCATTAAGTTTGTTGAGAACAATGCTCCCTTTGCACTCTTGTTAGGAAGGACTTGGATAGAGAGAGATCAGACCCGAAGGAGAGAGGAAGAGGAGGCTATAAAACAGAAAAGGCAAGAATTAAGGGATTTCATGGCTAAGAGAATAGTGCGCTTAATAAAATAAGAAGAGGACAATTTGAAGAAACTGAGGGCCAGAGACTTAGCTGTCGAAGTTGAAAGAACACAAGAAGGCTTAAAGAACCTATCCATGCAGGAGAGTAGAGCACCTACTCTAGAAACAGTAAGAGAAGAAGTATTATCCTCGAACCTTGTGAAAGATCCTCAATAGTGCAAAGTTACTATGCTAAGAAAAGATAAGAACAATAATGGAAAGAGGAATCCAGAGATGCAGATCACAAGAAAGAAAGCTAGAAAGCTCAGTAAGGATAAATCAAAGCTAGAAAAATTGTAGGAGGTTCCAGAGAGGATTGCACAGAAGGCAAACTTGCAGAACTTGAACCTTGCGGGAATAATAGAACAACATCGACTGGCACTTCACCATGGAAAAGAAAAATGATTGTTGGAGGCATCCTGACCATTAGACAGACACTCTAAAATAGCTAGAAACATAGTTATTGTTGGAACGTTCGCCATTGGACCGTTGGGACCACACCATAATGGATGGACTCGCATTGATCGAGGCATTCTTTCCCATTGGAGGAGTCTGTTACAACGTTGTCTATTTATCCCATTGAGCGTTGCACCAAGGACACTTTCACGAATTGTGATTATCCGATCCCATAGAGAACTAATCGCTTTCGTGCGGTGCTTATTGTAACCTCACCATCTGTTCTGATACCTTGATTGTTTGTTCACCGACCTGAGATATTGGATCTCGAGCATGTATGTCAGGTGACCTTAACGTAGTAGAGAAATCCATCGAAGAAATCCTCATAGACCTCATGGCTGAGAAGGTATTGTCTACAAGAGTACATGCCTCATTGAAGAGAGGAGTGTAAGCATCCCCATCGACTACATGTTGATCTGGGCCCTCCAAAACTGCGACAAAGAAGAGAATCACGCATCGCGATGACTTGGCGAATGCGAAGCTCATCCCATCAATCTCGCCCGAATATATCCCTCCTTTGGCTAGCGTGGTTAGTCATGATAGTGCCCCAAGGGACTTCGACTATACATTGATTACTGCGTACCTACCGAAGGGGATACACATAATTGGACTGCACCTAAGATACATTATGACGCTAAAGGTTAGTGAATTCAACTTAGGAGACCGCAAGAACTATGGCATGCTCGCACCACACAATTAATTGACCAAGAAAACAGGGAAGAAGTCGAAGATAATCCCCCATCCATGGACCATGGACATCGAAAGATCAACCATCCTCAATGTGATGAAAATACCACACTTCGCCAGACATTAGGAATTTAACGTGTGCATTAAAATCTGACTACCATGCTACCATGGTGGTTACATGTGGTTGGATCAGCGCATCATAGTAGATCTGGTGTTGATCCACCAGATCACTGGATTAAGCATGCAAGGACCCAAACCTCAAAATTTTTACCCAGGGAAGGTTGCAGATCGTGCCCTGGCGCAACGCATAAAATAAACTTACGGCAATGTAGAGAAAGTGAAACAGGGCTACAAGGTAGCCTCCATCCAAAATGGTGCAGTGTGCCTAGCTTTCCATTCGATCATTGGTAACATCATCAGGAAGAACCGACCAACACAGGTCACGGGGTTCATCATCAACCTCGCAGGAAAATGCGTCGAAGGGATGCAAATGAACTAGGCGAGCTACCTCGTCAACCAGTTGGAGCAATATTGTCATGAAGCACAGGACCAGGGCTACGAGTTTCATTTTAGTTGTTTGCTGATTCTCATTGCCTTCATTTCTTGGGAGATGCCGAAAAGAGTGACCTTCCCTGAAATTGAGCCATCCCAACCACTGGTTGCGAAGTTCACTACGCTCTGGTATTCAAGCGACATGGAAAAACAATGGAAATCCAATACAGTGTTCCACAGATATTATTTACAGTTGAAGAAAGCCATTGAATCTTTCCCTCGCATGACACCTAATACCCTGCATAGGTTCAGGCCACTTGCGAAGTTCTTCGCAGATAGGCATTTCATTTACATCATTGCGCGTGGGGACGAACACAAGGAAGATCTTTAGTGCTATTACAAACTCACAAAGGAGGACATGGAATAAATAACCAAGAAATGGCCTGCATATTTCCTTGTATCGATCGACCATACAGAACTCTCTAAACCTGAACTCATCGAAAGTCTTGTAGTCACCCGAGAATATTATGATGGACCCAACAGCAATAGGAAGAAAAAGAAGGAAGAGGTACAAGAATTGAACAGCGCATCAAAGGAAACTACACCAAATTCACCTAAATGAGGAGGAAATGAAAAAGAAAACAAAGAAGAGGATGAATGGGAAGAAAACAAGCAAGAACATGTCGAAGTGACACCACCTAAGGATCCCATCATGAAGGCTAAGACATCCAAGAAAAGAAAGGGTTCCCCAAAGAAACCTTCATCACAAAAGAAGTCAAAATCCAATAAACCTCCATTTCATATTGTGCTCATGGTAGATGCTATTGACCTCATCATCATCATTGTATCAGATACCTCAGAGGACATTTTGCAGTGAAGAGAAGCCAAACAGGAGAAAATGTTTTACAGGATCGAGACGGATCTCAAAGGGGTACAGCAGGCTCTTTACTCGAGTCGTGCAGTGTCTACTACGTTGTTGTCAGCAGGGGACATAGAAGTAGGAGATGAGCCTACCCAGCTACGTAGATTAGCAGATTCGACAAAGGCTCGCCTTCATTGGGTCCAGGAGGAAAAGGAGCAGGCCAAAGAGGCATTAAAGGAAGAAAAAGAATAATCCTTAGAGCAATGTCAGGTTGCACAACGAGAGAAATATGACCTCTAGGCTAAGTTTGCAGAGGATAAAGCACAGATCCAAAAGGAAAAAGAATAGCTACTCGCAGAGTAGATTGGAGTTAAAGAGGCAGTCACCAGAGCAATTCGATCTATGTCGGGCCTCGCACAGATAGAAGAAGACACAGTGGAGAGCCAAGTGGAGAAGCTTGCTGAAGCTATTCAACAACTTCAAGAAAGAGTGGTCGAATTGGAACTGTAATCCATGTCAAGCAATCTACAGGAAGTGCACGATCAGAGGGAAGAAATTGCTCAGAGCATAGCCGAAAGAATCAAGGCATTGGCCTTAGAATGCAAGCAATTAAGCAGTCAAAATGAGCAGACCTATGAGCACCTTGCAGAGGACCTAGAACTAAGGATATTGGAATCACATCTCTAGGAGGCAAAGCAATAAGCAACAATAGTAAGAGAACAATTGAAGCCGTTGTCAACAGTCGAGAGGATGAAAAGGTTCCAAGAACAACACACCGTTCAGCAAAAGGTCCATGCCATCCAGAGTAAAGTCATGGAAGTGATCCAAAGGCTACAGCCAGTGCAGAATGAAGCCTACACACTTTTTGAGGAGATTGAGGGACAAGGTGCACAGCTAGAACAAGTAGTCACCATGGTGGAATGGCGATTGGAAGGACTGGTGACCAAGAAATTTATTCAGGAGTTCACCGATCAGGTGGCTCTTACGAAGCAGCAGGTCGAAGCAACTCAAGCCAACCTCGAGGCCCTTGAAGCATAGTTTCCCAGATCATAGTGACTCGGGACGAGTCACAAGTGAGTGTTGGGGGCTTGTTGGCCCTCGACCAAGTTTTGGAGAACCTTGGTTATGCTTGGACATTTTTGGGACTTCGACAGACTGTTCGAAGATGAAGTGCTAGGCGAAGTGGATATTGCGGGATCTCACCCTCTTTTTTGGGCTTTCTGGGTTTAGGGTTTATGTAATGGCTATGGGATGTCATCCCATGGTGTTGCGCCTCTTCCACCACCTTAGTGAGAAAAATAGAGGTGCTTTCAAGCTCAGTTGGGTCTGCTGAGCAGGACAACTGCAAGGAAAAGAGTTAGGGAAAGAAATAAAAGACTACAATTAAGAATTAAACTAAGAAATGCAATAACAACTAAATTCATGAGCATAGGGACATAGAAACAAAAAGAACCAGAAGACCCATGTCACTAATGTTGAGGCTGATCTATTAGTGAAGTAATACACCAAGAAGAAAGGGGACTATGAGTCCCTTCTTCCTCTAAGGGAGGGCTCTTGGACCCCCACTAGCTAGCTCTTCTTACAACAAAGAAAAAATGGAAAATGATGAAAGAACTCTTTACAAATCCACTCAATGGGTGAGATGGATTGTCCAATGCAATGGTGTAAATATGCTCTTGACAAGGATGGAGTCCTCAAGAGAATAGAGGTAGCATAACATTACTTTGAATTCCTTGAAAAATGAGGTGCATCCATGGCCTTTTTATAGCATTCCTTTGGGCTTTTGTTTAACTGCTTTGTAGTGTGAAAAGAGGCCAATTAGGGCATTCCTAGGTCTTTGACCAGCCCTCCAGTCTGATCCAGTCCAGATTTGAGGGTCAAATCAGCTTGGGAGCTGAACCATAAGTGGGTGGGAGGCCGACCACTCTCATAAATGCGTCGTTTAGCAGGTGTGCATCTTTTTGCGATAACAGTCGTGCATCGTGCACATGTGTGCAATTTCTGCATTCCTGTTTCGCACATGTGCACGTGCGCCCAATGTCTGCATAGCAATCTTCAATTTTTCACTACTTTGTATAGTTTTTTACCCTTTTATGAATGCTTTGGTGTTAATTCAGGTCCATGGATGAATTCATTGTTGTTTGACGATGTTGAGTTCTTGTAACCATGTGCAGATGAAATTTTAGTGATAACAGATGCCCCCTGATGGATGAGGTTAGGAGCATACATATAGCCGAAATCCATCAATGTTTCTTCTATGGAGAATGTTGTTGTAAGAGATAGTAATAGTGGGATTGTCCAGAGCGATCCGTTGGAGGGAAAAAGGAACCGGTAGGACCCGACCTTCCATGAGGTATGTAAAATAGAAAACTGTGTACAAACAAGGTGGGCATGCCCCATGCTCATGTCATGTAACTCAAAAAAGATGACGGAAGTGTTGGTGTAGACAACTGCAGTGCCCGCGGGGGCGGTCGTGATAAAGGCAGAAGACAATTATGCAAGTGAACATACTCTAAGTAGTAGGCAGTGATCGCGGTAATGAGTATCACCAATTATGTGGGCATTGATAGCCCAGCCAAGTTTAGAGGTCTTCGGCAAATGAAAGAACTAACTGCAATAGTCGCAAAGTAAGACCCACCATAACATGAGAAAGTGTTGGTGTCAAATGTTATGGGGGTCAACGACAACAGGGAGTAATGGTGTTTCACCCTATGCCGTCCGAGATCTCTCATTGAGTGGATAATGAGAATCAAGATACTGTCGCCCTTCTAGAAAACTGTGTTGATGTCGACAAAAAAGGGGGACGCGACTCCCAGAAGAAAAGGGCTTCGTGAAATATACTAGGTGAGGTGAGGAAGTGGAGGTACATGGACAAAGTCAAGATGTGGGAAGACTCAAGACTGCCCTTGGTTGGAGTATGTGGGAGATAAAAAGTGGTCGCAACCATTCAACAAGGTCAAGTGTAAGGGGGACGACAAGACCGGGGATAAGTTGTGTCAGAGGCTGGACAAGGTGAAAAAATTCAGAGAGCAAAGGTAAGTTTCATGTGGGGTACTCTAAAGATATGGACAATGCCAGTCAGGGTGGACGATGAGTAGTGCTCCAACCAAGGGTGACATGGGTTGCGGTTGGCCAAAAAAAGGGAAGTAAGTTGCCAAAGGTGACGAAAAAAAGGTAATGTAACGGCTGAACATAAAGGAGTTTGTACAATAAATAAAGAATATTTGTGGGAGACGTGTACAAATACAGAAATGGGTGCCCCAGTGTGATATGGTTGGCCCGGGTAGGGTGCAATGTGCTCGCAGAACTGGTGGAGGGTGGGGGCCCCATGGGTGGGTTTCTATATGGGGTAAATGAAATGAAGGGAAATTTGCAAATGGGAAAACTGATTGTGGATGAAATGGAAGGCTCATGATACTGAAGAGGTGCAGTCAAAAATAGAACCATGAAGAGATAATCTGGGAGTCCGTTGGGAAAGCTAGCAAAATGAGGAAAATGAGTATGTGGTTGATTTGCGACATGATGTAAGACTATCGGGACTGCCATCCCTAAAGGGTTTTGAAAAACAACATGAGTGTCAGAAGTTCCAAAAGGTGCTATGAATGGGACAACTATTGTGGGTAAGAATGCTACCGGGTGATAGTACCGAAGATGTAAATGGAGTTATGGGTACTGCAGAGCCAGGAATGGGGATCCTAGAGGCAAATGTCAGAGGATGTGACTGGAAATGTAAGTGCGATACAGAGGGAAAGACTACATTCCAGTGCTGAGTATATACCTGAAGGGGTTGTGTCGATGTATGATGATCAAGTACCTGCACACATGAAAACCAAATACCCGACATGAACAATATCTGAAGAGAATCGAAGATATGAGCATGTATTTGATAAGTGTAAATATCCGCATCCGTACCTGACCAGGGTATGAAAAATGGTGCCCAGGGGGCTCAATATGAAAAGAGGCCCAGGGACTATTCTGATGTAGATGATGGTATGTTGATTCCGTGGCTGAAGACGGATCGAGAAATGGACACCCTGGGCTCCTGGAATGGTGAGTGGAAGTGTGAAAAAAAGGCCTATATATAGCTGTAGGGCCCACATTGCCACATCATTTGTACCTGCTACGATAGTGACTAGACGAGTAGTTTTCAGAGGAGATTTGGAGATTCGAGGAGGACAACGTATCCGATTGGCGATTAGCGAGCTTCAGGTTAGTGGTCTGATCATCCTGCATAGAAATAGAATTTCATTTTTTGGGAAGGGGTTGTACGGAGGGCTGTACAGAGGGATTTTGTGGATGTGGACCCCAAGTGCACGGGCAATCCGGAAGTAGGCATGCACACATGCGCGCCTGCCCACCGGATAGATGTGCATGGGGGCCCTGGTGAGGGGGTAAAAGGTGCACACTATGTGCGCGCCTGTTGGCTGTACAGCTGCACATTTGTGCATGGCTGTGGCATGGACAGGCGCGCACTAGTGCGCACCTGTGCAGGTAACAGGCGCGCCTGAGAGCGCACCTGTGCAGGTAACAGGTGCTCCTGAGAGTGCACCTGTGCAGTTAACAGGTGCGCATACATGTGCACCTGTGTAGTGAATAGGCGCGCATGTGTGCGCGCCTGTGGGTTAAAACAGCCACGCCTTAGAGGCAAGGTTGACGGGTGTAAAATTGATCTTTGTGATGTTGTTGATGGTCTCTTGGGCTGATATAGGACTCTTTGTTGTGGCTGCAGGTGGACAGTTTGCACGATGCCAGTGGGTTGGCGAGAGCAAGATTGGTCCCAGCTACGAGACGTCGTGGCTATCGAGGAGCCAGGTGTGCGCGTGACTTTGGAAGCCTGTGGGTTGCTAAAGTTCTTTGAGTGCCCATTGATACGGGCACAGGAGTATCTCCTGCAGTTCCTAATCCAGATGTGGAATCCAGAGCTGCACTTCTTCCTTATGCGAGGAGAGCAGATCCCCTTCACCGCGGTGGAGGACGTGTACTTCTTGACTGGGCTCCCTATCTAGGGTGTTCCTCTACCGACGGAGCCGGTGTTACCGAGGGATCTGGCCCTAGCGACCGTTGGCCGGAGATACTGTTCAGGTCAGAACTTTATGTCTGGGATGGTTGTGATCATTGGGGCGATGGATGCCCTAGCACATTGCTGCATAGCAGCGATGATTGTGAGAGTGTATGGCTCACTGGCAACACAGCGGATCTGCGGTGGCCAGCTAATGGTGATGGAGAGAGTGTTGGCCGGTGAGCATTTTTCCTGGGCGCTTACGCTGCACTTGAGGATGGTGGGGCAGTTAGACCATTGTCATTCCACGGATACGGGGGAGCTTGCCTTCGGGTCCCTCTTGGTGGCCTGGTTCCTGGAGAGGGTGCCGATGCTGCACCCTAGGATTCTATTGGGTGCGCCTAGGGCACGAGAGATGCGACTGAGGCGGTGGTCGACTGTGTTGCTTCACCATGGTGTTGGTGAAGGTGGCCATTTCTTCACTGCAGAGGCGGCGCAGGTATGGTGGCATATGTCGCAGGTGATATTACGGTACCCCTATGCCAGGGTTGACTTCCGGGATGATCCGGACATGGTTCTACCTCCAAAGGAGGTTTTTGACCGCCAAGGTATGTGGATGATGTTGATGTGTATGTTTTTGTGTTGTTGAGATAGCATGCCATATTTATATGATATAGATGTTGATACGATCTGTTTGTGTTTTTGTATGTGCAGATGTGGCACCTTGTAGGCGCGAGGTGGAGTTGCAGAGAGCGTCGGCTCGTCAGGAGCCGGAGAGACTACTGCGGGGAGAGAGGCGTCGGTGCGAGGATGTCGCGGTGTGACCATTTGAGCCGGAGAGGGCAGCGAGGAGGCGTCGATTTGATGACCCTGGTGTTGGGCCATCACACGCTCCTCTGGCAGCTGCCGAAGTGGAGTTTGAGGACATACGCCATCGTTTGGAGGCAGTGTTACAGGATGTGATTGAGGGCATGTGGTCTCACATCTAGGATGAGAGTTTCCTAGAGCGGTGCGTGGGGGTTCCACCGCCATGGAGGGCCATAGTATGACAAGTAGCAGTGGTTGTTGCGATGACGACCGGACGACTGTCGCCGAGGCAGGAGGGGCCGGTAGGGGGTGGACCACCACCGCCTGGAGCAGGTTGTGGTGGGCCACCACCGCCTGAGGGAGGAGCAGGTGGTGGTGCTCTAGAGGCACCGTGAGTGGTGCTCTATGCATTGATGTATATAGATATTTTTTTGTATATAGGCTGGTGAGCGCATTTTGTACCGAGGTGCTGCATTGGCCTGCGAATACTTGTACTTTTTGTATGTAAACAGTCGGATGGCACTGTGGACCTTTATATATACATGAGTATACAGTTTTGAGATCTATGTCGTGTTTACATGTTTTTGGTTAATGTTTTGATGATGTCTATTCTATATATATGTTGTGACAGGTTTTTTGATATGTTTATGTATGTGTAGAGGTCGCTTGATGGGATATATGCCAATCTAACACCATGTTAGCTATGTCATCTGTAATTTGATTCAATTGTCTTGGAATATGTGTAAATGTAATGGAATCAAAATGTCGAGATAAAAACCTAACCTGCAGGTATTTGCGAAAGAGGCAAGGATCATGTACGCGGTACACATTGTTGAGCTGGAGAATGACTAGTTGTGAGTCGAGCAAGACGCTAAGGTGACAAATACGATGATGTTGGGTGTCAACCAAGAGGCCAATGACAACAGTGTATTCGGCTTGGTTGTTGGTCGCTAAACCCAAACATATGCTGCTCAAATGGATCATTTCATGTGAGGGGGTATAGAGAGCCCAAGCGGCCAAAGCAAGATTTTGTGTCCAACGGCTGGCGCCGTCGACATAACCGATGTGGTAGGCTAGTGGAGGAGGCATATGTCAAGAGCACAAATGATAGTTTATATGTGAGGGATGGAGAACAAAGATTAAAAACAAAAAAATAAAATAACCTAAAGTAGAATGACTACCTTTAAGCATAAAATTTCTTTTAAGTATAACCCGTTGACAGGTTCTTTGAGAGAGAGGCCCTCGGGAGAGGCCAGAATATATGTGCCTTTGGTGAGGCAATGTTGAATGATGTAGGGGGCCATGCCAGAGCGACTCGAATTTTCCATGGCCAAAGGTATCATGAGCGATATCGTAGGCAAGGATGAGGTCACCTTCGCGAAATAAGTGAAGGTTGACATGTCGATCAAAGGTAGCCTTTGATCATTTTTTAGCTGCCTCATTGTTCTGTAACGAAGATCAACGATCTTCATCCAAAGACTCTAAGTTCAGTAAGCGCTTCTCCATTGGAGCAGTGTCGAGTAATAGCTCAATTGCGGTGCGTAAGGTAGGAATTTTTCACTCGATGGGAAGAGTAGCCTCAACGCCATGGATGAGATGAAATGGTGTGAAACTAGTAGCGGTTTTCACCATCGTACGGTAAGCCCAGAGTGTGGAAAACAACATATGATTCCAATTGGTCTTATGTTTATTAACCGTGCACTGTAACATGGTCTTGAGAACCTTGTTAACGGCTTTGACCGATCCATTAGATTGAGGGTAATATGGTGAGGCAAACTCGTGAGAGAATCCTAACCGAGATGAGATTTCGACGAAGATATCGTTCTCGAAGTGCTTCCCATGGTATGAAACAAGTTGGAGTGGTACATCAAATCGAGAGATGATGTGATTAAAGAAAAAACGCGTTGCAGTGTCAGCGGTGTTGTTGAAGGTGGGCATAGCTTCTGCCCATTTGGTGAAGTAATAAACGGTGACAACAATGTATTTGTGACCATTGTTGGAGGGTGGATTACAAGTCATGAAGTCGATGCCCCATTTACAAAAAGGGTCGACAGTGATGACGGGGTGAAGAAGAGTGGGGGGGGGTCAGGCTTTATTAGCGTAGAGATGACATTTCTCACATCCTTTCACGGCATGAATGCAATCATGAAACAAGGTAGGCCAAAAGTAACCAGCTCTAATAATATTTTGAGCAGTGGAGATGCCCGAAAGATGGCCCCCACATGCACCACTGTGGCATTTGTTTAAGACTCTATCGACCTCATCAATAGTTAGGCATCGATGAAGAATGGTGTCGACTCCCCGCCGGTAGAGGATGTCTCCAATGAGGAGGTAGCAGGGGGCCTAATGGAGAATATGATGACGATCATCTCGTGAAAGGTGGTTACCAAACTTTTGAGTTCGGAGATAGACGAGGAGGTCACCATACCAAGGATCATCCGAAGTTATGTAAAAGAGATGTTTGTCGGGAAAGTCGGTGTTGACAGGGGCACTGGTGGTGTCAGAGGGAAGGGTCGTGACAAGTTCGGTGAGAACAAGGGCCTTCTTACTCTTACGTGTTGAAAACTCGAGGTCGTACTCCTGAAGGATAATGATCCATCGAGCAAATTTGTCGTTAACTTTTCGACGACTGAGTAAGTACTGCATAGGGTTGGAATCTGCGATGACTTTTGTTGTGTGAAGCAGAATGTAGTGGCACAGTTTCTGGACTGCGAGGACGACTGCGAGAGCAAGCTTCTCTTCGTGTTTATACTTCAAGGGGGGCCCTGAGAGGTTTTTACTAATGTAATAAATGACATGCTCACAATTTTCATCGCCTAGATGGACGAGAATGCTTCCTACTGATACAGTTGATACTGATACGTAGAGGATATAGTCGCAATTGTAGTTAGGTGCACTAATTAATGGTGCGTTTGAGAGTGTGGCTTTAAGATCATCAAATGACTGTTGGGCATGGTCATCCCAGTGAAAAGGGATGTTGTGACGTAGTAAGTGAAGGAAACCGTGTGCGCGTATGGCATAGTCTGGGACAAAGCGTCTAAGAAAGTTAGCTTTTCCCTGTAGGCTCTGAAGTTGACATAAATTCCGAGGAGGTGGAATTTCAGTGATATCTTGGACTTTGAGGGGGTCCACGGTAATACCGCTTTGGGAAATAATAAAGCCAAGGAGGCGCCCTGTGGTGACACAGAACACGCACTTGAGAGGATTCAAGTGGATGTTGTACTGACGACACTGTTGAAAGATGATTCGTAAATCATCAAGATGCTGGGTGCATTTCTTGGATTGAGATGTGAGGTCGTCCAAGTAGGCGAGGATGATATGAGCCAGATCGTGAAAGATAAATGTCATAGCCCACTGGAAAGTTGCGCTAGCATTATTTAAGCCAAAAGGCATGCCACGATATGCAAAAGTACCCCAAGGGGTAGTGAATGCAGTTTTACACTGATCGACAGGGTGAATTTGGATTTGATTATAACCAGAGAATCCATCCATAAAGGATAGAGCCTCGTGGTCGGTGCAGTCGTCGATAATTTGGTCGATGAAAGGCATTAGGAGGTTGTCTTTGGGACAGGCGTGATTGAGATCGCAAAAGTCTATGCATACACGGATAGTGCCATGTTTTTTGTTAACGGGTATAGGATTGGAAACACATGATGTGTATGCGATGGGGTAGATGAACCCAGCAGCACGTAATTTGTCAATCTCAGCTTTGATGGTCGTTGCTTTGGAAGGGTGTAGCGGACACTTTTTTTGATGAATGGGGGTAATGTCGGGCCAGGTGTCGATGTGATGTTCGACAATAGCCAGATCAAGGCCAGGCATTTTCGTGTATGACCAGGCAAAAATATCTCGATATTCCTGGAAAAGAGCTTTGTAGGTGATGATTTATTGAGGAGTGCAAGCAACGCCAATAATGATTTCCTCGACTACACCATTTTTTATGGAAATGTCGATTTTAATGGTCGGGGAAATGTTGGCCATGTTGCCTTCTTCAAAAGCATCAAGGGCGGGAATGGGGTTTTTGAACCAATCGATGGGCCTGAGGGGATAAAGTCTTTGGTTTCGACTGCATAAACGGGGTGTTGGTTAGGAGGCATGGAGGCTTCCTATGGGAAGAAGAGTGTGCGGTGGTGGAGTGCATCCCAGGGAGAATCCAGGTGGTTTAACTCTTCGAGTATTTCTTTGTCACAGAGGAAGTGACGGGAATACAAGGGGTCATGAGGAGTGATATCGAGGACTGTTGTCATGTGGTTTCCCCCTGGTGGGGAAGAAGCAGGGGGAACAATGTTAGGGGATGATGAGGGTTCACTCGACATAAACCATATATTAAAGTACTGAGGGGTACCTGTGATAGTTGGGTGTAGAATGTCTGTAGGGGAATGAGCGGGAGAGTTGGGGGGATTGGGGGGTGAATCCTCAGATAAGTCGTTTAAGAACTAGGGAGGCGTTGGAAGGGCCTCGGGTTCAGGAGAAATGACATGACGATCCTCTAGTGACTAAGTAATGTCAATTATTGAATCTGTGGGTCGGTGAAGCAGGGTTAATTGACGTTGCCTGTATTCAAGGATCAAAGGACAATGGTATGTAAAATGAGCTAATGAGTCACAGATAGAGCAAGGGCGTCTCATATGCTCATTGACATAACTGGTGACATAACAGATGTCAGTGATATTTGTTGAGGAGGGCGTATAAGGACTGGGGTTGCTTTGAAAGTTCTGGCATACTGCGGCTAAGGTCTGCCGAAAGTGTGGTAGTGTCGGGCAATGGTGGGTATAATGGCCATATTCTGAACATATAGCGCAAGCGAATTTGGTGCGCAACCCTTTGCTACTGGAAGGGGGGGTGGTAGTGGCATGACTGGTTGTAGTGGAGAGTGTTGGGGGAGTTTGTTTGAGTGGAATCAAATTCCATAACTCTGGTAAAGATGGGCAGCAGTTGGTTTGGTGTCCCTCTTTCTCACATAATGCACAAGGTGGTGGGATGCGTGGAGGAAGTGGAGCTGTGGGCTCCTTCTTA
>JASDQU010103624.1:89163-108678 GCA_032191745.1 Picea mariana
CCATAGAATTGTGGAGAGATAATCTGGGAGTCCATTGGGAAATCTAGAAAAATGAGGAGAAGGAGTATGTGGTTGATTTGTGACATGATGTAAGACTATCGGGACTCCCATCCCTAAAGGGTTTTGAAAAATAGCATGAGTGTCAGAAGTGCCAAAAGGTGCTATGAATGGGACAAATCATGTGTGTAAGAATGCTACCGGGTGACAGTACCGAAGATGCAAATGGAGGAGTGGGTACTGCAGAGCCGGGAATGGGGATCCTAGAGGAAAATGTCAGAGGGTGTGACTAGAAATGTAAGTGTGATACAGAGGGAAAGACTACATGCCAGTGCTAAGTATATACCTAAAGGGGTTGTGTCGATGTATGATGACCAAGTACCTGCACACATGAAAACCAAATACCTGACGTGAACAATATCTGAAGATAATCAAATATATGAGCATGTATTTGATAAGTGTGAATATGCGTGTGCGTACCTGATCAGGGTATATATAAAAAATATGGCGTCCCAGGGGCTCAGGATGAAAAGAGGCCCAGGGACTGTTGTGATGTAGATGACGGGATGTTGATCCTGTGGCTGAAGATGGATCGAGAAATGGACACCTTGGGCTCCCGGAATGGTGAGTGGAAGTTTGGCAAAAAGGCATATATATAGCTGTAGGGCCCACATTGCCACATCATTTGTACTTGCTGCTATAGTGATTAGATGAGAAGCATTCAAAGGAGATTGTGAGATTCGGGGAGGATGAGGCAGCCGATTGAGGATCTGCGAGCGTCAAGTTAGTGGTCTGATCATCCTGCATAGAATTAGGGTTTCATTTTTTGGGCAGGGTTTGTATGGAGGGCTGTACAGGGGTAGTTAGGGGGTGTGGGCTCCACATGAGCGGGCGATCTGGTAATAGGAACGCATATGTGCACGCCTACCCACCAGATAGACACACATGCGAGTGTCGGTAAGGGGATGATGGGCATTCACTTTGGGTGTGCCTGTTGGTTTAACAGGCATGCACATGTGCGCGCCTGTCAGTTGAACAGGCGCACACATGTGCACACCTGTATAGTGAACAAGCACGCTTGAGAGTGTGTCTATGTAGTGAACAGGTGCGCACTCATGCGTGCCTATGTAGTGAATAGGTGTGCACATGTGTGTGCTTGTGGGGTGTATAGGTGCCCATGTGTACACGCCTGTGGGTGGAAAAACCGTGTCGTGGAGGTAAGGTTGATGGGTATAAAACGTGTCTTTTTGATGTTTTTGATTGTCCATGTGGCCGACTTAGGATAGTTTTGTGTTGTGTAGGTGAGTTGTGTGCACGATGCCTATTGGTTGGCAAGAGCGAGATTGGTCCCAGCTGCGAGACGCCGTGGCTATTGAGGAGCTAGGCGTGCGTGTGAATTTGGCAGCCTGTGGGCTGCTGAAGTTCTTTGAGTGCCCTTTGATATGGGTGCAGGAGTATCTCCTACAGTTTCTTATCCAGATGTGGAGTCCGGACCTGCCCTGCTTCATAGTGCAGGGAGAGAAGATTCCCTTCACTGTGGTGGAGGATGTGTATTTTTTGACTGGGCTCCCATTTCAGGGAATGCCCCTACTGGCAGAGCCACTGTTACCTAGAGATATGCCACTCATGATGATGGGCCAGAGGTATTGTTCGGGGCTGAAATATATGTCCAACACAGTTGTGAGCATTGGGACGATGGATGCCCTAGCAAATCGATGTATAGCAGCGATGATTGTGAGAGTGTATGGTTCATTGGTGACGCAACGGATCAGTGGTGTCCAGTTGATGGTGATGGAGAGGGTGTTGGCTGGCGAGCATTTCGCCTGGGGGCTTATGTTGCACTCTAGGATGGTGGGGTAGCTTGACCACTGTCAGTCCACGGATATGGGAGAGTTTTCCTTCGGGTCCATCCTGGTGGCCTGGTTTCTAGAGAGCGTGCCAATGTTGCACCCTAGGATTCTATTGGGTGCGTCGGGAGTGCGAGAGACACGACTAAGGTGGTGGTCGACTGTGTTGCTTCGCCATGGTGGTGGTGAAGATGGCCACTTTTTCACTGCAGAGGTGGCACAGGTATGGCGGAAGATGTCGCAAGTGATATTACTGTACCCCTATGTCGGGGTTGAATTCTGGGATGATCTGGACATGGTGCTACCTCCAGGGGAGGTGTTTGACCACTGAGGTATGTTGATGAGGTTGATGTGTATGTTTTTGTATTTTTTGAGATAGCATGCCATATGTATATGATATAGATGTTGATACTATCTATTATTTGTTTGTATGTGTAGATGTGGCACCTCGCAGGCATGAGGTGGAGTTGCAAAGAGCGTCGAATCGTCAGGAGCCGGAGAGACTGCCGTGGGGAGAGAGACGTCAGCATGAGGATGTCGCGGTGTGACCAGCTGAGCCAAAGAGGGAAGTGAGGAGACTTCGGTTTGATAACCCTAGTGCTGGGCCATCACACTCTCGTCCGACGACTGTCGGAGTGGATTTTGAGGACATACGCTGTCGTCTGGAGGCGGTGTTACAAGATGTGCCTGAGGGCATATGGTCTCGCATCCAGGATGAGGGTATCCTGGAGCAGTGCGTGGGGGTTCCACTACCATGGTGGGCCATAGTATAATGAGCAGCAGTGGCTGGTGCTACGATGACCGAACAACTATCGCCAGGGTAGGAGGGACCGGTAGGGGGTGGACCACCATTGCCTAAGGGAGGGGTGAGTGGTGGTGGGCTGCCACCGCCTGAGGGAGGAGTAGGCGGTGGTGCTCTAGAGGCACCATGAGTGGTGCTCTGTTGATGTATATATATTTTTTGTATATAGGCTAGTGATCCCATTTTGTATCGAGGTGCTTCATTGGCCTGTGGATAGTTGTATTTTTTGTATGTAAACATTTGGATGGCATTGTGGACCTTTCGATATATACATGAGTATACATTTTTGAGATCTATGTGGTGTTTACATGTGTTTTGTTAATGTATTGATAATGTCTAATCTATATATGTGATGACATTTTATATGTTTATGTATGTGTAGAGGTAGATTGATGTGATATATGCCAGTCTAACACAATATTAGCTAGGTTATCTGTAATTTGATTCAATTGTCTTGGAATATGTGTAAATGTAATGGAATCAAAATGTCGAGATAAAAGTCTAACCTGCAGGTATTTGCAAAAGAGGCAAGGATCACGGATGCAGTGCACATTGTTGAGCTGGAGTACGACTAGTTGAGAGTCGAGGAAGATGCTAAGGTAATGAATACGGTGATGTTGGGCATTGGCCAGGAGGCCGATGATGGTGGTGTATTCAGCTTGGTTGTTGGTTGCTGAACCCAAACATATGTTGCTTGAATGGAGCATTTCATGTGAGGGTATGTAGAGAGCCCAAGCGGTCGAAGCGAGATTTTGTGTCCAATGGCTGGTGCCATCAGCATAACCGATGTGGTAGGATGGTGGAGGAAGCATTTGTCAATAGCACAAAGGATAGTTTAGACGTGAGGGATGGAAAAAAGATTAAAAACGCTATAAAAGAAATAACCTAAAGTAGAATGACTACATTTAAGCATAAAATTTCTTTAGATACAACTCGTTGACAGGTTATTTGAGAGAGAGGCCTTCGGGGGAGGCCAGGATGTATGCGCATTTGGTGAGGCAATGTTGGATAATGTATGGGCCATGCCAGAGTGACTCAAATTTGCCATGGCCAAAGGTATCATGAGCGATATCGTAAGCCAAGACGAGGTCGCCTTCGCGAAATGAGCGAAGGTTGACATGTCGATCAAAGGAAGCCTTGGATTGTTTTTTAGCTGCCTCGTTGTTCTGTAATGAAGATCGACGATCTTCATCCAGAGACTCTAAGTTCAACAAGCGCTACTCCATTGGAGTAGTGTCGGGTAATAGCTCAATTGCGATGCATAAGTTGGGAATTTCACACTCGATGGGAAGAGTGGCCTCGACCCCATGGACTAGATGAAATGGTGTGAAACCAGTAGTTGTTTTCACAGTCGTACGGTAAGCCCATAGCGCAGAAAATAACATATGATGCCAATTGGTTTTATGTTTATTAACCATGCGTTGTAACATGGTCTTGAGGACTTTGTTAATTGCTTCGACCTATTCGTTATACTGAGGGTAATATGGTGAGGAAAACTCGTGAGAGAATCCTAACTGAGATGAGAGTTCGATGAAGATCTCATTATCGAAGTGTTTCCCATGATTAGAAATGAGTTGGAGTGGTACTCCAAAGTGGGATATGACGTGGTTAAAGAAAAAACGCACTGCAGTGTCAGCGGTGTTGTTGAAGGTGGGAATAGATTCTACCCATTTGGTGAAGTAATCGACGACGACAACAATGTATTTGTGACCATTGCTGGAAGGGGGATTACAAGTCATGAAGTCGATGCCCCATTTACAAAAAGGGATGGTAGTGATGACAGGATGAAGAAGAGCAGGGGGAGCTCAAGATTTATTGGTGTAGAGCTGACATTGCTCACATCGTTTCACGGCATGAATGCAATCATGAAACAAGGTAGGCTAAAAGTAATTGGCTCGGATAATCTTATGAGCAGTGGATATGCCTGAAAGATGGCCCCCACATGCACCGCTGTGGCAATCGTTTAAGACTCTATCAGCCTCATCAATAGTCAAGCATCGACGAAGAATGGTGTCGACTCTCCGTCGGTATAGGATGTCTCCGATGAGGAGGTAGCAGGGGGCCTGATGTTGAATACGATGACGATCATATCGTGAAAGGTGGTTACTGAAATTTTGAGTTCAGAGGTAGACGAGGAGGTCGCCGTACCAAGGATCATCCGAAGTGATGTAAAAGAGATGTTCATCAGGAAAGTCGGTCTTGACGGGGGTACTGGTGGTGTCAGAGGGGAGGGCCATGACAAGTTCAGCGAGAATGAGGGCCTTCTTACTCTTAGGTGTGGAGAACTCGAGGTCGTACTCTTGAAGGATAATGATCCATCGAGCAAATTTGTCGTTAACTTTTCGACGACTGAGAAAGTACTGCATAGGGTTGGAATCTGCGACGACCTTCATCGTGCAAAGCATAATGTAGTGGCACAGTTTCTAGATGGCGAGGATGACTGCAAGAGCAAGTTTCTCTTTGTGTTTATACTTCAAGGTTTGCCCTGAGAGGTTTTTACTAACGTAATAAATGACATGCTCACGATTGTCATCACCTAGCTGGATGAGGATTCCTGCCACTGATACAGCTGATGCTGATACGTAGAGGATATAGTCTTGATTTTAGTTAGGTGCACTGATTAAAGGTGTGTTCGAGAGTGTTGTTTTAAGATCGTCAAATGACTATTGGGCATGGTCATCCCAGTGAAATGGGATGTCGTGACATAGTAAGAGAAGGAAAACGTGTGCGTGTATGGCGTAGTCTAGGAAAAATTGTCGTAGAAAGTTAGCTTTGCCTTGTAGGCTCTGAAGTTGACGTAAATTCCAGGGAGGTGGAATTTCAGTGATAGCTTAGACTTTGAGGGGGTCCACGGTAATACCACTTTGGGAAACGATAAAGCCGAGGAGGTGCCCTGTGGTGAAATAGAACACACATTTGAGCGGATTCAAGCAGATATTGTACTCACGACACCGTTGAAGGATGATTCATAAATCATCAAGATGTTGGGTGCGTTTCTTGGATTGAGCTGTGAGGTCATCCAAGTAGGCGAGGATGATATGAGGTAGATCGTGAAAGATGTATGTCATATCCCGCTGGAAAGTTGCGCCGACATTCTTTAAGACGAAAGGCATGACACGATATGCAAAAGTACCCCAAGGGGTAGTGAATGTGGTTTTATACTGATCGGTGGGGTGAATTTGAATCTGATTATAACCAGAGAATTCATCCATAAAGGATAGATCCTTGTGGCCAGCACAGTCGTCGATAATTTGATCGATGAAAGGCGTTGTAAAGTTGTCTTTGGGACATGCGTGATTGAGATCGCGAAAGTATATGAAAACGCGGATAGTGCCCTATTTTTTTGTTAATGGGTACAGGGTTGGAAATCCATGAGGTATAGATGATGGGGTAAATGAACCCGACAGTGCGCAATTTGGCAATTTCAGCTTTGATGGTCACAACTTTGGATGGGTGTAGCGGTCATTGTTTTTGACGAACTGGTGTAATGTCGCGCCAGGTGTCGATGAGATTTTTGATGATGGAGGGATCAAGGCCAGACATTTCCATGTATGACCAGGAAAAAATATCTCGATATTCTTGGAATAGGGCTTTATATGCGGTGACTTCCTGAGGAGTGAAAGCAACTCTAATGGTGATTTCCTCGATGATGCCATTTTTAATGGAAATGTCAATTTTAATGGTTGGGGAAATGTTGGCCATGTTTCCTTCTTCAAAAGCATTAGGGGCAGGAATGGGGTTTTTGAACTAGTCGATAGGCCCTGATGGGATAAAATCCTTGGTTTCGACCACGTAAATGGGGTTTTGGTTAGGAGGCATGGAGGCTTCCGATGGAGAGAAGAGTGCACGGTGGTGTAGCGCATCCCAGGGGAGGTCTGGGTGGTTTAACTCTTCGAGTATTTCTTTGTCACATTGGAAGTGACGGGAATACAAGGGGTCATGAGGAGGGATATCGGTGATGGTGGGTGTGTGGTTTCCCCCTGGTGAAGAAGAAGGGGGAACAATGTTAGGATATGGTGAGGGTTCACTCGACATAAACCATATATTGAAGTACTGAGGGGTACCCATGGTAGTTGGGTGTAAAATGTCCGTAGGGGAATGAGCGGGAGAGTTGGGAGGGTTGGGGGGTGAATCCTTAGATAAGTCATCTAAGAACCATGGAGGCGTTGGAAGGGCCTCGGGTTCGGGAGAAATGACATGAAGATATGTTAGTGACGAGGTAATGTCAATGATCGACTCTGCGGGATGTTGAAGTAGGGTCAACTGGTGTTGCTTGTATTCAAGGATCATAGGACATTGGTATGTAAAATGAGTTAATGAATCACAGACAGAGTAAGGGAATCTCATACGTTCATTGACTGAAGTGGTGACATACCAGATGTTAGTGATAGTGGTGGAGGAGGATGTAGCAGGACTAGGGTTGCTCTGGAAGCTCTGGCATACTGCGGCTAATGTCTGCTGAAAGCATGGTAGTGCTAGAAAATGGTGGGTATAATGGCCATATTCTGAACATATAGCGCAAGCGAATTTGGTCCGCAACCCTTTACTACTGGAATGGGGGGTGGTAGTGGCAGGTATAGCCATAGTGGCGAGTGTTGGGGGAGTGTGATTGAGTGGGATAAAATTCTGTAACTCGGGTAGACATGGGAAACTGTTGGTTTTATGTACCTCTTTCTCACATAGTGTGCAAGGAGGTTGGATGCATGGGGGAAGTGGAGCAGTGGGCTCCTTTTTCTTTTGCCTACCCCCAGCTGTGGAAGAGGGTTGAGTGAGTGGGGGTGTGGTGGGAGTAAGGATGGGAATCGTCATGGGGATTCCTTCCTTTTTGGGGGGGAGGGATGGTCGAGGGACCATCTCTGGTGGGTGTAAATACCAAACTGGGATTGCTAACACCATATTAGGTAGGGTGAGTGTTGCGGCTACCTGAAAAGCTTCGATGCCTGGTGGAGGGTAAAAAAAGGGAATTTGGGTGATGGCTTGGGGAAATGTCTCCCAAACTAGAATATGTCCTTGGGGAGATGTGGAATCGTGGACTGGTGGGGCCGATGAGTGTGTAGGAGGTTCTTGAGGGGGGGGTTCTGCGACAAGTGGGACATCAGATATGATAGAACCCTCTGCAGGAGGAAGGGTATCCTCTATGTGAGTTCCGTTAGATGATACAACGCATACTTGATTGGAAGGATGAAGGAGTGGTGGTGCTCCATGGTAAGTTCCTAATAAGGATGGATCTTTAAAAATCCCAGGACCCATCTTGACGAGTGGATATGCGTCATGGCTTGTGTGAATGAGAGGGAGAATGTTATCGATGTTGGCAGATGGATTAGGCTCATAATGTGAGACTTGGTCAATGGTAACGATCTTCCCATTGTGAGGGAACATCATTGTCTTAAAGACGGAAGATGCCACTGCCTTCATAGCGTACATGTAGCTACGACCAAACAAGATATTATAATTGAGTGGGGCATCGATAACTTCGATGTCAATGAGAATAGTCTTACCCCCGAGTTCGATGGGGAAATTTTGAAAGAGCCCTTCAGGAGACGATGGTCGCCTGTCATAAGCTCGTAAGGTTATGGCAGAGGGTATGAGTTCGGGAGAACTAAGCTTATACCATACTGTTTTGGAAATAATGCATGTATATGCACCTTCATCGATGATACACCGATGAACTGTGATGTTCTGTATTTTTACTGGTATTTGAAAAGCGATCAAGGCGGGAAGGCGAGGTTCTCCGCTGTCAAGATCAAAGGTAATGAGTCGGGTATCTACGGGGTCGACTACCCCCAAGGCGAAAAGTAAGGATTTCTGCTGAGTAGGACAAGTCTGGAGGACCTCCAAAACTGACATGGCAGCCAGGGATTGTGCTAAGTCATCTACCAAACTATAGTTATGAGCTTCCCTAGCTTGTGGGTTGTGGACATTCCTGCGCAATGAGATGAGAGGGATGCAAAGCGATGGTTCGGTGGAAGGGCGAGGAATCACTAATGGGGGTCCCTTCGGTGTAGGGTTTGTCTCTGGAGGGATAGGAGGGGACTGAACGGGTGCATGATACTGATGATTACGTGTTTACAAAAGGATTTCCTCCTCACTAGTGAGGAGAATTGTACGATCTGCTGGATTGTTGGGGTTGAGGTATGGTCCCACCTTAGGTGGAGGATGTTGTGTGTCCTGTTGGGTGTTTATCACACCTTGATGGGGAATAGGATTCTACAGTATGGCAGGAGGGGGTTGTTGCACATATTGTTTTGGTTCCTGCTGAGGGGCAGGCGGTGCTAGAGGATGGGGAAGACTACCAGAGTCTTTCAACCATTTTAAATTAGTGATTTGGGGGCAATGATGAGTGTAATGGATGAACTCACCACAAAGGGTGCAAGGGAAGTTGGTTTTAACATTATTGTAATTTCTCCCTTGGCGCTTATTATTATTGCCCCCCTGGGGGTTTTGATGGCCCTGGTTCTAGTTTCCCCCAGTGGATTGGTGCTGTGGGGGTTGATTCCCGCCTTGACCTGGGTTGTTGTTATTCCTGTTTCGTCCTTTCTTCTTGGCATTATTCGATGGATGGGTTGGATTGGTTGTATTCAGCTGTTCGAAATTATGGTATTGCTGAACGATAGAGGGTTGAACAAAATTCACCCCCGCATGAGTATGGGGGGGAGCCATGGGTTGTGGGGGACCAAGAAATGGGAAGTACGGATTTTGTGGTGGTAATGAGCCATAAGGTACATAGGAAGGTGTAGTGATTTCGCTAGTACTATAAGTTGAGGTAGAGGGGGTACCAGAGTTCATTTGAATAGGTGGATGTATGGGGGGTGTCGGCAGTGGTCCACTGATGGGTGGAGGTATCGCAACAGGGTATGGTTGTTGATAAGGGAGTGGGGGGTAATAAGAAGTGCCCCCGTATGCCAGTGGGTATTGAGGTGTTCCATACATCGGTGGTGGTTGAGTTTGTGGACCATGGTGAGTGGTGGTACCAATTAGTCCGTTTGCTGAGTGAGACATCCCAGGTTTGTCTTGGCCAAATGGAACAGGTTTTGGAAGATCAGGAAGTATAGTGTATAAATACTCTGACTGTGCATAGATGAGGTCATACTATTGGGCCTTGCTGATGGCTTCCTCTTCAGATTGAGGGAAGGTGGAAGCTACATCCTTACCGAGGAGAGAGACAAGTGATCTAAGAAACCAGTCGAGACACTGTTGCTTGGTGGTTTCTACTTTGCACAAACTACGTCGCCTATGCCACTCATGAATGTGGTCAGTGATATGTGTAGCTGAGGTTTGTTTGAAATTAGAAAGTAGTTCTATACCATTGTTGTGGCGGATGGGTAATTGGAAGAAGGTCAAGAATGCTTTGGCCAAGGACTCAAAAGTTGCGTGGGACCCTAATTTTTCTTCTACATACCATTTGGCCGATGGGCCAGTGAGTGTGCATTGGAATAATCACAGTCGGATGGAATTATCCATAATGCTATTGGAGGAGCACCATAGGTGAAAGGTCATGACATGGTTGGCAGGGTCATCGCCTGCCTTTCCTTCAAACTTTGGTATGTCCGAAGGTAGTTTGGTGGGAATTGCAGGCCATGTGGGATCATGCAATATAGGATCATTGGTGAGTTTGTTGAGATTTGGTATGTTGAGAGAGGCCAAATATGGCATCTGTAGTGAGGGAGGAGGATTAGCTCCGGCCATGTTGTGAGTGTGTTTTGAACCTGACCCTTGAGGGGCGCTAGGTGGGTTGGTGCTTCCTCCTTAAGAGGAAGTTGGTCCCTCGCTTCTGTGTAAAGGAGAGCGAGTGAACGGATGACCTGGGGAAGTGGACCCAAGTAATGTAGAACCAAGTAAAGTTGATCCTAAAATAGTAGCACTCACAGGAGTGTATGAAGGAGGTGATGATGAGTGGGAAAGACCAGACACTCCCTCTAAGATAGGAGGGAGGTTTAGCAAGCATCATGAACGACAGGGGTTCTGTGGGTCCCCTATGATGTCTGACTAGCTACGTGAATGTGTGAAAATAGTGGTGAGAGTAATATAGAAACAAGAGCCTTTGCGTTGAATGTTACACAATATATGTATCCAAATCAAACTGTAATCAGATGTGCATCATACATAAAATGTGTTTTGAAAAAGAAGCATATATATGGGTAAGTGGGTTTTGTCCACGTGGGAATCAAAAGAAAACAAATTCTCGTGTCGTAGAAGACGTAACGTCCTTCCTCTCGAATAGCATTGGACCTTCCAATAGTACTCAACAGTGGGGTCTGAAGTCACTGGAAGAGAAACTAGTGAAGGATGAAATAATTGGTTATAATGACGGGTAAAGGGGGCATATCCCGAAAGAGCTGGCGATATTTCCCAATAGCCACACAAAATCCAATCAAGGTGCAATTGCAGCCCACAATTGCCACCTGGGTAGATGTCCTAAAATTTGGTCACTAGGTACCTTGGTCAAAGTGCGGCATTTAGATTTTCGGCCTAAGAAATGGGTCATGGGATGGATCCCGTCCAAGAGGTGGGTGCCTCAAGGGGGGATGCATAGAACAACTGGACCTCAGCCTTCAACCCTTCACGGGTATCTCCCTGCCTTATGGTATTAGGAACACTTGACTTGGATGATTTTTAGTTCCCTATTTGACAACTTCTATGGTTTTGACAATGTAAGAACCAGATAACGGGGAGTTATTTGGATGCCTATCCCCGAAATCCTACCTAGACTAAAAAATTTCTTTTGGCACCTCCTGTGTAGGAAAACTTAGTGAGTTTTTAGAAATATTTTAGATGTAGTTGTTTTGAGAGGTTGGGGGTGTAAACCAACCTCGTTGATTAAAAATGGGAGTGGATAGTTTCATCAATAAAAGGGTGGGATGTTTTCGGAATCCCTTTGGAGGAAACTTACTTTGACCTCCACGTTTCAAGAAGAATCTATGTGAGTGATAAGTGACTTTTGTGTGTGAGTGAAAGTGTGCCAATTTTTAGTGAATTAGGTGTCACCTTGCTGCATGTGGACTTCACTTGGTCCTTACAAGTGTTTGATTACCTAATTAACTAAGTGCCTTTGGTACAACCTTGCATAATTCAAAAGTCCCCAGGAAGCTAGCATGTGGACATGTGGGTCCATTACTATCCTTTCAATTCCCTATTGTGATGTAATCTAAGAAAAGCTTTGAAACTATCCTAGATTGATCATGTGGGCATGTATGGGCCCGTTACAAAACCTTTAAACTTCCCTAGTGATTTGATCTAAGAAATCAAATTTCAACACTATCCTAGCATGTGGGCATGTATGGGCCCATTAAAATATTAAGATGTTCTTGAAAAAGTAAACTAAGAGGAGTCCCAAGAAGGGTTGTTGTCCTCTCCTAAAGGTTTTAATGTTCTTAAGGGAGATGAAATCGTTTCACAATATTTTTCTGATTCTCAAGATCACTTGGAGGCATGAGAGAAGAGCATACTAAGCAATTGTTATTCAACTTCTAGTCCCAATGCAAGTTAAATGTGATTAAAAATGATTTCCAACTTATCTTGTGAGTCAAAACAAGCCATCCATGTGGAGAAAAATGAAAGCAAAGAAAGGAAATTGATTTTAACCTCCTAAGTGCCTATGTGTTTTTGACTAACCCCTTTATATGAAGAGGGGACTAAGTGTGGTGCAGCTTTAAAACATGCTTGAAATCATTTTTAAGAAGGAAAATGGCCTTCCCCACATCTCAACAACTTTACAATGTGAATTTTTGCACAGATGCGCGGGTCTCAGTGGAGACAGAGGCGCACAGAGCGCATGTGCACGAATAGAGAAAAGTCAACAGGCGCACGTGCACAGAACAGAACCGTGATTCAGGCGCATGTATGCATGATGCGTGTCTGTGGGCCTAAAAACCCATGCACATATGACACACGACCGAGAATGAAAAATCCGGATGGATTTCTCTCAATTCAACTTGGAATTGGCTGATTGGCAGGTTGGCTTAGGCCGGTTATTGTACCTGCAAGTTAAACAAACTAAAAGAAGAGCAAGAAAAACCCAAATGGGGTAGGAAATTGATACCTTTCCCCAGTGGAGTCGCCAATCTGTTGCGCCTCTTCCGTCACCTTAGTGAGAAAAATAGAGGTGCTTGCAAGATCAATTGGGTCTGTTGAGCAGGACAACTGTAAGGAAAAGGGTTAGGGAAAGAAATAGAAAACAACAACTAAGAATTAAACTAAGAAATGCAATAACAACTAAATTCATGAGCATAGGGACATAGAAACAAAAAAAAACATAAGGCCCATGTCATCAATGATGAGGCTGATCTATTAGTGAAGTAATACACCAAGAAGAAAGGGGACTATGAGTCCCTTCTTCCTCCAAGGGAGGGCTCTTGGACCCCCACTAACAAGCTCTTCTTACAACAAAGAAAAATGGAAAATGATGAAAGAACTCTTTGCAAATCAACTCAAGGGGTGAGATGGATTGCCCAATGCAATGGTGCAAATATACTCTTGAAAAGGATGGAGTCCTCAAGAGAATAATGGAAGCATAACATTACTTTGAATTCCTTGAAAAATGAGGTGCATCCATGGCCTTTTTATAGCATTCCTTTGAGCTATTGTTTAACTGGTTTGTAGTGTAAAAATAGGCTAATTAGGGCATTTCTAGGTCTTTGACCAGCCCTCCAGTCGAATCCAGTTCAGATTTGAGTGTCAAATCGACTTGGGAGCTGAACCATAAGTGGGTGACAAGCTGACCACTCTCATAAATGCACCGTTTCTCAGGTGCGTGACTTTTTTCGATAACAGTCGCGCATGATGCGCATGTGCACGATTTCTGCATTCTTGTTCCGCGCATGTGTGCGCGTGCCTAGTGTTTTCATAGCGCCCTTCAATTTTTCACTACTTTGTATAGTTTTTGACCCTTTTATGAATGCCTTGGTGTTAATTCAGGTCCATGGATGACTTCATCACTTTATGACGATGCTGAGTTATTGTAACCATGTGCGGACGAAATTTCAGTGATAACAACGATCATGATAATTATATACGGTACTACCTGATGCCTCGAGACTTGTGCCATTTGGCCAGGACAAACTTGGGATGTGTCACTCAGTAGATGGATTGATTAGTACCACTACACACCACAATACACACCTCCAACAACCACCTATGTATGGAACACCTAAATATTTGCCAGTATATGGAGGAACTCCTTATTATCCACTTCCCCCTTATCAACAAACATACCTTGTTTCCCTTCCTCCACCCATAAGTGGACCACCACTGAAAACCACAATACACCGAACTATCCAACCAAGTTTTGGTACCCCCTCTACCTTAGCTTACAACCTAAGCACTAGTGAAAGAACTATGCCTTCCTATGTACCCTACGGACCATTTCCACCAAATAATCCATACTTTCCATTTCCTGTCCCTCCACAGCCCATGGCTCCACCACAAGGACACCCACATGCTAGGGTTAACTTTTTTAAACCCTCTCCCATTCATCAATATCAAAATTTTGAACAATTGAATACGAAAAATATGACCCATCAGTAGAATAATGCCAAAAAGAAAGGAAAAAACTAAAACAATAATAATCCAGAACCAGGAGGGAACTAGGACCACCCCCAACAAAACCAACCTGTCGAGGGCAACCAGAATCAGGGGAACTAGAACCCCCAAGGGGGAAATAAAAACAAAGGCCAAGGGAAGAATAAAAACAATCTTCGGACAAAATTCCATTGTTCCCTTTGCGGTGAGGATGGCCATTATACTCACCATTTCCCTCAAATCGCTAACTTTAAATGGTTGAAAGAATCCGGAAATGGACCATGTCCCCTAGCACCACCTTCCTTATCGCAGGCCCCTCAACAATATGTGCAACAACCACCCCTAGGCATGTTGCAAAACCGCATTCCACACCAAGGGGTTATGAACACCCAACATGAGAGGCATCCTTCCCCACCATAGATAGGACAACATCCAAACCCTGGCACTCCTGCAGACCACACTATCATCCTCATTAGTGAGGAAGAAGTTCTTCTACAAACACGCAACCATCAATATAGTGCACCTCCTGACTCTGTCCCACTAACTTGGAAGCAGTCCCAGTCACAACTGGACCACCTTTGATGGTTCCTCACCCTAATATTGAAACAACCCTTCGTATTCCTCACATCCCATTACGCCAAAATGTCAACAACCCTCAGGCTAGGGTGACACACAATTATAGTCTGGTTGATGACTTGGCACAATATCCTACTGCCATGTCAGTTTAGAAGTTCTTCAAACTTGTCCTACTCAATGGAAGTCATTACTCTCAGCCCTAGGGGTAGTCGACCCTGCTGATACTCGAATCATCACATTTGATCTTGATAGTGGGGAACCCCGTCTCCCTACTTTGGATGTTTTCCAAATGCCAATTAAAATCCAAAACATCACAGTTCACCACTGCATCATTGATGAAGGTTCACCCACATGCATCATTTCCAAAACCATATGGCAGAAACTTGGCTCCCCCGAGCTTATACCATCTGCCATCACACTCAGAGCTTATGATGGATTCCCATCCTCTCCTGAAGGGCTCTTTCAAGACGTCCGCATTGAATTAGGGGGAAATACTATCCTCATCGACACTGAAGTTATCGATGCTCCACTCGATTACAACACCGTGTTTGGACATAGCTACATGTATGTGATGAAGTCTGTGGCCTCTTATATGTTTCTCACAATGATGTTCCCCCACAACATGAAGATCATCACTATCAACAAAGTGTCACTTTACGATCCCAACCCTTCCTCCAACATCGATATCCTACCCTTTTTCCACACTAATCCTAATGCCTACCTACTCATCGATATGGGTCCTGAAATTTTCAAAGACCCATCCTTACTAGGGACATACCATGGAGCACCACCGCTCATACATCCCTCAGCACAAGTATGTGTCATCTCATTCAATGGAACAGAAACTAGAGATACCCTTCCTCCCACATAATCTTCCTTACTATCCAACATCCCACTCGTCGCAAAGCTCCTTCCTCAGAAATCCCTTGAGAACTCTTCATCTCCCCCCACATCCCAGTTTAGGAGATAGTCGCCCAATCCATAACTCAAATCCCCTTCTTTTACCCCCCACCGGGTGTACAATATTTCTAGGTATCCGCAACACTTACCCTTCCCAATATGGTGCAGAAAATTCTGGTATGGTATCTACATCCACCCATGATGGTCCCTCAACCATCCCTCCCTCCCCAAACAGAAGGAATCTCGATGTAGATTCCAATACTTACTCCAACCACAACACCCTCACCCCCACTTGCTAGTGCCACTACTACATCTAGGGGAAGAAGGAAGAAGAAATATCCCACTTCTCCACTTCCCCCACAAGTTCAACCTCCTTGCTCACTATGCGAGAAAGACAGATACCCCACCAATAAATGCTCGTCTCTTACCGATATACGCAATTTAATTCAAATCCCTTGGGTAACGACACCATTCATCATGTCTGTTTGCACCCAATTCGTCACTTGATGAGAAAATTAAGAGTGCTTACATGCCCAGTTGGGCTCTGCTAGGCATGACAGCTGTGAAAGGAAAGGTTAGAAAGAGAAACAACAAAGTTATAAACAAAAATCAAACTAAAACAAATTAAAACTATGAGCATATGAAGAAAATGAAAAATAAAAACAAATGGACCAATATCACCAATGTATAAGCTAATCTATTGATGAAATCCAAAGGCACAAGGAAGAAAGGGGACTTGGGTCCCTTCTTTCTCCAATGGAAGGCTCTTGAGGCCCTCAAAGCTTGCTCTCCTTACAATGAAAAGATGAAAATGTGGGTGAAAGAACTCCAAGCTTATTCACTCAAGAGAGGGGTGAATAGCTCTATGAAATGAAGCTTGTGATGTTTATTGCCAAAGAATGGGTCCTTAGCAATCTCAACAGCATAACAATGCAAAGAATTCCTTGAGAAAGTGATGGTTATTCATGGCTTTTTATAGTCTAGCATGGGGTGTTTATGTAACCTCTTTGGAGTGTGAAAAGGGGCACTTTAGGGCTCAATTAGGTCTTTGACCAGCCCACCATGCGGATTGAGCTCAGATTTGGTGTCAAATTGACTTGGGAGCTGATCCATTAGTGGTTGGGAGGCCGACTGATTTCAATAAATGCACCGTTTAGCAGGTGCGCGGGTTTTTTGCCCAACAACTGCACATCGTGCGTGCATGCGCACATTGTACGTTGTTGTTACGCGCATATTCACGCGCACCCCGTTTCTGTAAAGCGCCCTTCAATTTTGGTCATTTTGTATAGTTTTTTGACCCTTTTTCCATGCTGTGGAATTAATCTTGTGCCATGAATAAATTCTTTCCTGTTTTGACGATGCAGAGTTCTTGTTGCCATGTGCGGATGAAATTTCAGTGATAATAGATGCCCCCTGATGGATGAGGTTAGGAGCACATGTATAGCCGAAATCCATCAATGTTTCTTTTACTGAGAATGGTGTTGTAAGGGAGAGCAAGACTGGGACCGTGTAGAGCAATCCATTGGAGAAGAAAGGAACCTGTAGAAGCTGACCTTCCACAAGGTGCGTAACAATATACAAGTGTGTACAAACGAGGCGGGCATGCCCCATGCTCGTGTGATGTAACTCTAAAAAAAGATAATGGAAACGTTGGTGTAGACAAATGCAGCGCCCTTGGGGGTGGAATGATAAAGGAAGAAGACAATTTTGTAAAGGAACATACTCTGAACCATAGGTAAAGGTCGCGGAAATAGACAATGACGGTGATGTGGGCATTGATGGCCCTACCAAGGTCAGAGGTCTTCGGCAACTGATAAGAAAAAACTGCAATAGTCGCAAAGTAAGACCCACCGCAACATGAGAAAGTGTTGGCGTCGAATTTTATGGGGGTCAATGACATCAGGGAGTAATGGTGTTTCCCCATGTGCCATCCGAGATCTCTCATTGAATGGAAAATGAGAATCAAGATACTGTCGTCCTTCTGGAAAATTGTGCTGATGTCGACAAAAGGGGGACGTGACTCCCAGAAGCAAAGGGCTTCACGGAATCTACTGTGGTGAGGAAGTGGCAGAGGTACATGGACGAAGTCAAGGAGTGGGAAGACTCAAGACTTCCCTTGGCTGGAGAATGTATGAGGCAAACAGTGGCCGCAACCGTGTGACGAGGTCGAGTGTCAGGGGGACGCCAAGACCGAGGATAAGTTGTGCCAGAGGCGGGACAAGGTGAACAAATTCAGAGGGTATAGGTAAGTGATCTGGGTAGTACTCTGAATATATAGACGATGCCGGTGAGGGTAAATGAGAAGTAATGCTCCAACCAAGGGTGACATGGGTTGCATGTGGCCAAAAGGAAAGCAGGTCGCCAACGGTGATGACAAAAGTAAATAACTGAAAATAAAGGCGTTTGTACAATAAATAATGAATAAATTTGAGAAATATGTACAAATACAGAAACAGGTGCCCCAGTGTGAAATGAGTGCCCCAGGGAGGGCAAAGATTTCTTGGAAAACTGATGAAGGGTGGGGGCCCCATTGGCGAGTTTTTGTATCAGGTAGGTGAAATTAAGATAGGTTCGCAGATGGGCAAACTGATGGTGGATGAAATGGTGGGTTCATGAACCTGCGGAGGTGCAGGTAAAAAAGAACATAACCATAAAGCGATGATCTGGGAGTCCATATGGGAAGCTAGAAAAATGAGGAGAAGAAGTATGTGGTTGATTCACAACATGATGAAAGACTACCAGGACTCCCATCCCTAAATGGTAATGAAGAACAGCATGAGTGTCAAAAGTGCAAAAAGGTGCTATGAATGGGACAACTCATGTGGGTGAGAATGCTACCGGGTTACAGTACCAAAGATGCAAATGGAGGTGTGGGTACTGCAGAGCCAGGAATAAGGATCCTAAAGGCCAATATCAGAGGGTGTGACTGGAAATGTAAATTCAATACAGTGGGATAGACTACATGCCAGTGCTGAATATATACCTGAAGGGGTGATGTCGATGACCGATGAACAAGTACCTGCACACATAACAACCAAATACCCAAAGTGAACAATATCTGAAGAGTACCAAAGATATGAGATTGTATTTGACAAATGTGACTATGCGTGTGCGTACCTAACCATGATATGAAAAAAAGGCACCCCGGGGGCTCATGATGAAAAAGCGACCCAGGGGCTGCTGAAATGTAGGTGACGGGACGCTGATCCCATGGCTGAAGATGGTTCGGAAAATGGAGCTTATGGGCTCCGGTGCAAAAAGAAAATGAAAGTGGGGAAAAGGGCTTAGATATGGATAGTGGGTCCATAATGCCATCCCAGGTGCACCGATACTATGGGCGATCGAGCGATAGTTTGGGGGGAGGACATGTACTCCCCCTTTGCTCGAGGATTGATGAAGAAGTATAATAAATCACATTCGCAGGAGCATTGGTATGAAGTGTCGGAGGAAACTCAGGACGAGATGTGTGGTGTGCCGTGGCTAATGTGTGGTGGACATATGGTATAGATGGGCAATGGTGTGTATAATGGCCATAATCAGAACATATGGCGCAAGCGAATTTGGTTCGCAGCCCTTTGCTACTTGGGTTAGGAGAGGTAGCGGTAGTACTTTCTAGAGTGGCGAGTGGTGATGGTGTTGGATTGAGTGGAATGAGGTTCCGTAACTGAGGTACAGATGGGCATCTGTGGGTTGGGTGTTCATCTTTCTCACATAGTGCACAAGGTGGTGGGATGTGTAGAGGAAGTGGAGCTGTGGGCTCTTTCTTCTTTCTCCTGCCCCCAGCTGTGGCAGGGGGGTTAGTGATTGGGGGTGTAGAGGGTATGGTGGGAGTAAGTATGGGAATCGTCATTGGGATTCCTTCCATTTGGGGAAGGG
>JASDQU010103624.1:109180-139308 GCA_032191745.1 Picea mariana
TGGGTGGGTCTTGGAATAATCGAGGGCCATTGTTGGCAACTGGAAAATCGGTTGGGCTAACATGAACAAGGGGGATGATGTTACCGATGTTGGTAGAATGGTTAGGATCGTAATGTGTAAGTTGGTCGATGGTGACAATCTTCCCATTATGGGGGAACATCATCGTACGAAACACAAAAGAGGCGACCGCCTTCATAGCGTACATGTAGTTGCGTCCAAACAGAATATTGTAATCAAGCTGGGCATCGATAACTTCAACGTCAATGAGGATGATTTTTCCCCCAAGTTCTACGGGGACATTTTGACAAAGCCCTGTGGGAGATGTTGGTCGACCGTTGTAAGCTCAAAGGGTGCTGGTAGAGAGTACTAGCTCAGGGGAGCCAATTTTCTGCCATATGTCTTTAGACATGATGCAGGTGGATGCACCTTCATCGATGATACATTGATGAACTGTGGTGTTCCAAATCTTAACGGGTATCTGGAAAGCTACTTGGGGGGGAAGACGTGGTTCTTCATTATTTGAATCAAATGTGATCAGCTGGGTGTCAGCTGTGTCAATTTCCCCCAAGGCAGAAAGCAAGGATTTTCGCTGTGATGGGCAGGTTTGGAGGACCTCCAACACAGATATGGCTACGGGAGACTGGGCTAAGTCATCAACCAGACTATAATTATGAGTAGCCTTAGCATGAGGGTTATGTACATTACATTGTGGTATGCGAGGAATGGGTTCCGCGTTAGGACGTGGAATCATCAATGGTTGTCCTATGGGAGCTGGTCGTGTTTCTGAGGTGGTTGAGGTAGAGTCGAGAGGTATACTATACCGACGACTGTGATTTTGCAGATGGATTTCGTCATTGGTGAGGAAAATACTGCGATCAACCGAATCCCTAGGTTGAGTGGTACCTGGGGTTGCAGATTGCTCCATTTGTGGTGGGGTAGGGTGGATCATGTGTTAGGTAGTCATCACACCTTGATGTGTAATAGGATTTGGTGGAAAGATGGGAGGGGGTTGTTGCACGTATTGTTGTGGTGCCTGCTGAGGGGCGGGTTGTGCAGGAGAAGGGGGAAGGCTCCCAGAGTCTTTAAACCATTTGAAATCAATGATCTGGGGGCAATGGTGAGTGTAATGACCAAAATCACCACAAAGAGCACAAGGGTGGATGGTTTTAATATTATTCCGCCCTTGGTGTTTGTTGTTTTTGCCCCCTTGGGGGTTTTGGTATCCTGGGTGTTGGTTGCCCCAAGCCGGTTGATTTTGTTGGGGTTGATTCCTGCCTTGACCTGGGTTGTTGTTGTTCCAGTTCCATCCTTCTTTGGCATTATTTGATGGATGGGTAGGGTTGGCTGTGTTCAACTGTTCAAAATTTTGGTATTGTTGAGCAGCAGAGGGTTGAAAAAAATTTACCCCCGCATGTGGATGTGGGGGAGCCATGGGTTGTGGAGGACCAGGAAACGAAAAATATGGATTTTGTGGTGGTACCGATCCATAAGGTACATAGGAAGGCTATGTGCTTTCACTAGTACTATAAGATGATGTGGAGGGAGTACCACTGGTGGTTGAAGGAGGTTGATGTATGGGGGGTGCTGGTGGTGGTCCACTGGTGGGTGGAGGTATAGCAACAGAATATGGCTGTTGATAAGTGGGCTGGGGGTAATAAGGAGTGCCCCCATGTACCAGTGGGTATTGAGGTGTTCCATACATCGGTGGTGGTTGGGGTTGTGGACTATGGTGTGTGGTGGCACCTATTAGTTTGTCTGCTGAGTGAGACATCCCAGGTTTGTCCTGGCCAAATGGCACAGGTTTTGGAAGATCAGGAAGTATTGTGTACAATTATTCTGACTGTGCATAATGAGGTCATATTGTTGAGCCTTGCTGATGTCTTCCTCTTCGGATTGTGGGAAGGTGGAAGCTACATCTTTACCAAGGAGAGCGACAAGTGATCTAAGAAACCAGTCAAGACATTGTTGTTTGGTGGTTTCTGCTTTACACAAACTACGTCGCCTATGCCACTCATGAATGTGGTCAGCGATGTGGGTCACTGAGGACTGTTTGAAATTAGACAGTAGTTCAAGACCGTTGTCATGGCGGATGGGTAATTGGAAGAAAGTTAAAAACTCTTTGGCCAAGGACTCAAAGGTTGTGTGGGATCCGGATTTTTCTTCGACATACCATTTGGCTGATGGGCCAATAAGTGTGCGTTGAAATAATCACAGTCTGATGGAGTCATCCATGATTCTATTGGAATAACACCATAGATGAAAAGTCATGACATGATTGGCGGGGTCATCCCCTGCCTTTCCTTCAAACTTTGGTATGTCTAAAGGAAGTTTAGTTGGCATTGCAGGCCATGTGACGTCATGCAATATAGGATCATTAGTGAGCTTGGTGAGATCCGGGATGTTTAGAGAGGCTAAGTATGGCATCTGTAGTGGGGGTGGAGGGTTAGCTCCGACCATGGTGTGTTGTGAACCTGACCCTCGATGGGGACTAGGTGGGTTGGTGCTCCCTCCTTGAGAGGAAGTGGGTCCCCCGCTTCCGTGCAAAGGAGAGCGAGTGAATGTGTGACCTTGGGAAGTGGACCCAAGTAATGTATATCCAAGCAAAGTTGATCCTAATATGGTAGCACTCAGAGGAGTGTGTGAGCGGGTATGACCAGGTACTCCCCCTAAGATAGGAGGAAGATTGAGCAAGTGTCGTGAACAACGGGGGTTATGTGGTTCCCCTATGATGTCATACTAATTGTGTGAAATGTGTGCAACAAGTGGTGAGAGAAATATAGAAACAAGAGCCTTTGTTGTAATTGTCTACACAATATATATATCAAAGTCAAACTGTAATCAGATGTGCATCATACATAAATGAGAAAGAAGCATATATGTGGGTATGAGGGTTTTTGTCCGCATGGGGGAATCAAAAAAGAAAGAAAATGCTCGTGTCCTAGAAGACGTAACGTCCTTCCTCTCAAATAGCACTGGACCTTCCAATAGCTCTCAACAGTGGGGTCTGAAGTCACCGGAAGAGACACTAGTGAAGGATGAAATAACTGGTTATAATGAGGGGTAGAGGGGGAAATATCCTGAAAGAGCTGGTGATACTTCCCAATAGCCTCACAAAATCCAATCAAGGTGCGATTGCAGCCCACAATCGCCACCTGGGTAGATGTCCTAAAATTGGTCACTAGGTACCTCGGTCCAAGAGTGACATTTAGATTTTCGGCCTAAGAAATGGGTCACGGGCTGGATCCCGTCCAAGAGGTGGGTGCCTCAAGGGGGGACGCACAGAACAACCAGACCTCGGTCTTCGACCCTTCACGGGTATCTCCCTACCTTATGGTGATTGGAACACTGGACTTGGAGGATTTGAAAGTTCCCTATTCGTCAACTTCTATGTTTGAAAGTGTGAGAACCAGATAATGGGGGGTTATTTGGATGCCTACCCCCGAAATCCTACCTAGACTAAAATTTTCTTTTGGCACCTCCTGTGGAGGACAACTTAGTGAGTTGTTAGAAAGATTTTAGATGAAGTTGTTTTGTGAGGCTAGGGGTGAAAACCAACCTCGTTTGATTAAAAGTGGGAGTGGATAGTCCAATCAAGAAAAGATGGGGTTTTTTCAGAATCCCTTTTGAGGAGACCTACTTAGACCACCACGTTTCGAGATGAGGCTATGTGAGTGAGAAAGTGTCTTTTTTGTGTGAGTGAAAGTATACCAAATTTTAGTTATTTAGATGTCACCTTGCAACATGTGGACATCTCTTGGTCCTTTACAAGAGTTTGATTACCTAAATAAGCTAGATGTCATTGGTACAACCTTGCGAAATTTTAAAATCCCTAAGAAACTAGCATGTGGACATTGTGGTCCGTTACTATCCTTTAACTCCCTATGTGTGAGTTAATCTAGAAAAGCATGAAACTATCCTAGATTGAACATGTTGGCATGTGTGGGCCCGTTACAAACTTTTAAACTCTCCTAGTTTTTTTATCTAAGAAAGCAAAAATTGCAACAATTATCCTACTTTTGTGACATGTGGGCATGTATGGGCCCGTTACAAATTAAGGATATGTTTGAAAAATGAAACTAAGAGGGGTCTCTAAAATATCCTTTGTCCTCTCCTAAACGTTTTGAAATTTTGTTAAGGGAGATGAAACCGTTTTCACAATCCTTTTCTAGTTCTCAAGATCGCTTGATGGCGCAAGAGAAGAGCATACTCAAGATTGTTACTTGCAATTTCTAGTCCCAAAATGTGAGTTTAGATGTGATTAGAATTGATGTTCAACTTAGATTTATAAACCAAAGCAAGCCATCCATGTGGAAAAAAGCAAATAAGGGAAAATGATTTTTATCCACCTAAGTGCCTACGTTTGTTTGATTATCCCCTTTATAAGTTGAGGGGTCTAAGTGGTGCAGTATTTAGAGCATGCATATCATCATTATTAAGAAGGAAAATGATTTTTCCCCACATCCAAGAGCTTACAATGTCAAATTGAGATCAGATGCGCGCCACACAGTGCATACATAGGCGCACAGAGCGCATGGGCGCTGTAGAAATTAAGGGAGAAAGCGCATGCGTGCAGAGAGAAAATGTTGCACAGGCGCATGCGCGCACGATGCACGCTTGTGGGGTGGAATAACTACGCACCTGTGGCAAAAAATTGAGAAGAAAAATCTGGATGGATTTCTCCCAATCTTCTGGTGAATTGACTGGTTAGCAGGTCGGCAGAGGCCGGTTTGTGAACCTGCAAGTTAATGAAATCAAAAGGAAAGAAAAATGAACCCAAATGAGGGAGGAATTGATACCAACTCCCCAGTATGGTCACCAATCTGTTTGCACCCAACTCATCACTTGATGAGCAAATTAAGAGTGCTTACATGCCCAGTTGGGCTCTGCTAGGCATGACAGCTATGAAAGGAAAGGTTAGAAAGAGAAACAACAAAGTTATAAACAAAAATCAAACTAAAACAAATTGAAACTATGAGCATATGAAGAAAATAAAAAATAAAAACAAATGGACCAATATCACCAATGTATAAGCTGATCTATTGATGAAATCCAAAGGCACAAGGAAGAAAGGGAACTTGGGTCCCTTCTTTCTCCAATGGAAGGCTCTTGAGGCCCTCAAAGCTTGCTCTCCTTACAATGAAAAGATGAAAATGTGGGTGAAATAACTCCAAGCTTATTCACTCAAGAGAGGGGTGAATAGCTCTATGAAATGTAGCTTGTGATGTTTATTGCCAAAGAATGGGTCCTTAGCAATCTCAGCAGCATAACAATGCAAAGAATTCCTTGAGAAAGTGATGGTTATTCATGGCTTTTTATAGCCTAGCATGGGGTGTTTATGTAACCTCTTTGGAGTGTGAAAGGGGGCACTTTAGGGCTCAATTAGATCTTTGACCATCCCACCATGCGGATTGAGCTTGGATTTGGTGTCAAATCGACTTGGGAGCTGATCCATTAGTGGTTGGGAGGCCGACCAGTTTCAATAAATGCGCCGTTTAGCAGGTGCGCGGGTTTTTCCCCCAACAGCTGCACATCGTGCGCGCATGCGCGCATTGTACATTGCTGTTACACGCATATGCGCACGCACCCCATTTCTGTAAAGTGCCCTTCAATTTTGGTCATTTTGTATAGTTTTTTTACCCTTTTGCCATGCTGTGGAATTAATCTTGTGCCATGAATAACTTCTTTCCTGTTTTGACGATGCGGAGTTCTTGTCGCCATGTGTGGACAAAATTTCAGTGATAACAATGTCCTCTAGTAATACAACTGCATCCCCTAATACATGTAGCAAAGGGATGGAAGCCATGTTCTCATGTTCCATCTGTTTAGAGTATGCCCATTACACCCACCATTGCCCAACATTACATCAGTTTCAGCAGATGCTAATGACATTCGGCCAGATCTTTCAGAAAGAACCCCTTCCATCCGCATCATCTCAATCTCATGTCACTGACATCCACTATGTCACAACCTCAATCAATGAACATATGAGATTTCCTTTCTCTTTATGCGAATCACTTTATCATTTTACATATCAATGTCCTATGATCATTGAATATAGGCATCGCCAAATGGCCCTTATTCAAAATCCTAAACCCCCCCACTGCTAGCACAACTAGTGATTACCCCTACTGCATCACCTTATATGGTTTATATCTTTTCTCCTGATCTTGAGAAACTTCCCATTCCTCCATGGTTCATATATAGTCTCGAGGAGGATTTTCCCCCAAATCCCCCCAATTCTCCAATTCATTTCCCCACGGAAATTTTACGCCTGACTACCATTTTCATCCCACCGTATCTCGATACTTGCTTTATGTTGAGCGAACCCTCATGACCCCCTTGCATCATTCCCCCTACCTCTTCACCAAAAGATAACCACACGGTGACAGTCACCAATGTTACTTCCCTGGCTCCTCTATATTCTCGACAATTCCACTATGACAAAGACATCCTTGAGGAATTAACTACCCCATATTTCCCATGGGATCTGCTCCATCACAAAGTGCTCTTTCTTTCATAGGAAGCCTTTATGCCTCCTAAACAAAACCCCATATACGCAATCGAAACCAAATATTTTCTTCCATCAGGGCATATAGATTGGTTCAATAACCCTATCCTTGCCCCCGACACTTTTGAAGAAGGAAACATGGCCAACATTTACCCCACCATCAAAATCGATATTTCCATCAAACCTGAAATCATAGAGGAAATCACCATCGGAGCCACATGCTCTCCTGAAGAGATGATATCTTACAAAGCTCTCTTCCAGGAATACTAGGACATTTTTCTTGGTCATACACAGAGATGCCTGACCTCGATCCCTCTATTGTTCAACATCAAATAGACACATGGCTTGATATTACCCCTGTACGATAAAAGAAACATCCATTACACCCATCCAAAGTGGTAGTCATCAAAGTTGAGATTAGCAAATTATGCATTGCAGGGTTCATATACCCCATCGCATATACATCATGGGTCTCCAACCCCATCCCTGTTAACAAAAAATAAGCACTATCTGCGTCTGTACAAACTTTCGTGATCTCAATCACGCCTATCCCAAAGACAATCTTCCAACGCACTTTATTGACCAAATTATCGATGATTGTGATGACCAGGAGGCTTTTTCCTTCTTGGACGGTTTCTCTGCCTACAACCAAATTCAGATTCACCTAGCCGATCAATACAAAACCACATTCACTACCCCTTGGGGTACTTTTTCATATCATGTCATGCCTTTTGGCCTCAAGAATGCTGGTGCCACTTTTCAACGCACCATGACATACATTTTTCATGATTTGGCTCAAATCATCCTCGCCTACTTGGACGATCTCACCGTTCGATCCAATAAATGCACTCAACATCTTGATGACTTATGCATTGTCTTTCATAGGTGTCGTCAGTACAATATCTTCTTGAACCCTCTTAAGTGTGTATTTTGTGTCACCATTGGACGCCTCCTTGGGTTCATCATCTCCCAACACGACATCACAGTGGACCCCCTCAAGGTCAAAGCCATCACAAAAATCGCCCCCCCTCAGAATTTATGCCAGTTGCAAAGCTTACAAGGAAAAGCTAACTTTTTACGCTACTTTGTCCCCGATTACGCCACTCATGCACACGATTTCCTTCACCTCTTACGACATGATATCCCATTCCAATGGGATGAACATGCCCAATCTACTTTTGATGATCTTAAAGCGACACTCTCTAATGCTCCGTTGATTAGCCCACCCGACTATGACCCCGACTATGACCCCGACTATACCCTCTACTTATCTTCCTCAACCGTCTCTATTGGCCCTTGACCAAGTTTTGGGAGTTTCTTGGTCATATTGACCTATTTTGGGACTTTGACATCCTGTCAAAGGAGGAACGCAAGATGAAGCGAAGATCACGGGATCTCGGCCCCTTTTGGGCCTCTTTTGGGGTTTTTTGGAATATGTAATGGGAAAGGGATGTCGGCCCATGGGTTTACCCATGTTTAGGCCTGTTTTGTATATATAAATAGATGCCTAGGCTAGGAAGGAAAGGAGGAGATGAATAAAAGGATAAGTACTAGATCTAAGAGATGTGAATGTATGCTAAGTACAAGTAGGGTTTTTGATGCTTTCTGCATGATTGTAAGAGACTTGCAGAGTTGAGTGCAAGTAGTTGTGACAGATTATGAAAGGCTTAGTGTTGTAATGCGAGGAAGAATGATCTAGCAAGCTGCACAGATCTTTTGTCCTATGCGAAGTAAGGGTTTGAGGCTCTGTGCTGTAACATATTGATTGAAGGCAATAAAGAAGAAGAGTTGGTGGACGTAGCCCCATGAGAGGGGTGAACCACGTAAACACTGTGTTATCTTGCTTGGTGTTTGCCTGAATGTGTTTATGTCTTATTTGCTTAGTTATTTGAGATGATTAGATATATCTACTTATGCTTAGTGCTAATGATGTATAGAATGTTAGATCTAATGTACATGAATATGCTCAGTGCTTGATCAGTTACACTTGACCTATTTACTTATGCTAAGTGCTTGTATATGGTAGATTAGTGTGGATACTGCGAGGATATATTTTATCAGTGAAGTAGATAATGATTTAATGTTAAGGAGCTGAAGGTTCTAACTGATTTATTAAGTAGTACAATCACATATCTGTGTCCCAACTAAGGTTGTAGACACTTGATTATTGCAACCACCCCTGCCTCTACCTTGGGTGAGACCTCACCTACTTTTTAGGTGTTACCGAAAGGTCCGGTAGTTAGGTTTTTGTTGGTGAGTTGTTGTAGCATTGAACTCTGGGTTTGCCCCTGTGCCAACAAATGGTTTCATTGTCAGGACCTGAAATTGTGATTGCTGGGAACTGAGAAAGAGGAAGCTCTATGCAAATATTCATCCTGAAATTGTAAAATCTATGTGCATAGATTTGTGCCCTAGTGCACAGTATTCTACTTGATCTAAAAAGACATGTGCTAAAGAGAGAAGGTCATATCTAAAGGAAAGAAGCCCGATCTGAAGAAAGTAAGTCAGATCTGAAGAAAAGAAGCAATATCTGAAAGATTTTTTCTCTAAGAAAGGTAAAACTGGAAACTTCTGACTAAAAGAGGTAAGATCTGCAAGCTCTATGCTCTGATAAAGGTAAGAATAGTTAAAAAAGTCTTAGATCTGAAAGATTTGTGCTCTGTAAATGTAAGATAAGTGAAAATTTTTGTTTCTAGAATATGAATCTAGGTATGTTTGATAGATTTTGTCCTAGCTTAAAAACTAGGGCACTGATAAATGAAAAAATATTTGATATGAATAGATCTAATGAGAATAATGAAAGATATGTTATACCTATGCATAGAAAATATGTTTGGACTAACAAATGGATGCAGGATCCTGGAAAGAATTTGTTTCAGGTTAGCTCATACGATCCTAGTGTGTAGTACGGAAGAAGCTGGGGATCATTTAAAAGGAAGAGAGAATTAACCCTCTGTTATAGTTGTAGATGGAAGAGACATCTTGCTAAGGAATTTCCTAGTGGAAGACCTAGTTGTCTTTGTTGTAAGGCTATGGATCATGAAGTATTGGATTTTGCTAGAATGATCGCTAATATTGAAGGAAAGAATCTGAATCAAGAGAACCCTAAGGCAGATCTAGAAAAGGAAGAACCCCAAAAAGAATCCGAGAAAACATTGATACAAATAAAAGAAACCCTGAATGACCACTGACATGTCAACTTATCAGAGATCTTCAAAGAGAAGGAATGCATCAAAGCAAGAATAGGGGACTTCAACATTGACTGTGTTCTGGATGAGGAGACACAGATGGATATTGTGCCAGAGAAAACCTAGGAATATTTAGGAAGGCCTACTATGATCCCTTCACTAGGAAGACTAAGTTTATTCATAGGAAATCTAGTAAACCTATGTGGAAGGCTCGCTTGGATACCTATTACTATCAATGGAACTTCGATAGAATAAGACTTTGAGATTATTAAATTTGTTGAAGACAGTGCCTTGTTTACCATGCTAATAGGAAAACCTTGGATTGATAGAGATCAAGTCAGACGAAAGGAAGAAGAAGAAGTTTTGAAACAGAAGAAACAAGAGTTAAAAGACTTTATGACCAGAAGGATCTTGCACTTGATTGAGGAACAAAAGAGAATATCACAGATATTTAAAACTAGAAACCCAGATGTCGAAGCTAAGAGAACACTAGAGGATCCTCAGGAGATTGAATTACCTAGCCCAAACATAGAAGAAGTTTTATCCAGGAACCCTAGGAAAGAATTTCAACAGCGCGAAGTAACTAAGACCAAAGAAGAAAAGAATCAGAATGAGAAAAGAATTACTGAGACAAAGCTCACTGGAAAGAAGGCTAGAGAGTTAAGAAAGAAAAGGGCTAATACTAAAAGGTTACATGAGGTTCTAGAAGAGACCTCGCAGAAAGAAAAATTGCAGAATTGGAGCTTCGTTGAGATATCATAACAGCGACACATGGCACTTTGCCATGATGAAGAAATATAGTCGTTCGGGCCGATATATCCATTCGACTTCCACTCCGAACAGACAAAAAAAAAATAAAGGTTTTTCATTCGACCATTGGACAATGCCATAACGGATCGAACAAGAGTTAATGGAGGCTCATACCCATTGCAAGCCTACCGTTGTCGAATTACCTATTTATCTCGTCGTGCCATGCACTAAGAACACTTTTTCCAAATTGTGAATTCGAGCCCACAGCCTAAGCCGAGTTTATAAAGTGATCATTGTGATATCATTCTCTATCTCCTTAATGTGTTTGAGTTGTTCCCCGATCTCGCGAATTGTTTATCCCGAGTGCGTATGTTGGAAGAATTGAGCGCTGCAAAGAAAGTTGTTGAAGAGGCTCTGATCGACTTGATGACAGAGAGAGTCATGTCAGAGCGAGGGTTGTCTACAGGTGTACAAGCATCGTCAACAAGAGGACTGCAGGCCTCTCCTTCCACTGCTCGAGCCGGTCTATCTCAGCCAGCTGATGAGAAGTGCACTAAGCACAGAGATGACATCACGAATGCTAAATTGATTCCAAGCATTCTTTCTGCTTATATACCACCTTTGAGTGGTGCCATCAATCATGACAGTGTACCCAGTGAATTTGAGTATTCTTTGATCACTGCGTACCTTCTAAAAGAAGTGCACACAGTTCATGCCAACCAGGATAAGCTCACTGCATTGAAGTTCAGTGACTTCAACCTCAGCGATAGGAACGTTTACAGTATGCTCGCCCCTCATAAATATCCAATGTGAACCAAAGGAAAGAACTCCAATATTCTCGCTCAATCATGGACCCAGAACCTCACACAGTCAAACCTACTTAATGTAATGAAGATTCCTCACTTCAGGAGGCATCAAGAAGTGAACATGTTCATCAAGTTGTTGTTGTCCTACTATCATGGAAGATATGTGTGGTTGAACTGCTGCATCACAGTGGATCTGACATTGATCAATCAGATCACAAGGATTAGCATGCAAGGCCCGGAACCAAAGGATTTCTACCACGGAAAGACCACAAATCGTGCTCTCGCCCAGAGAATAAATGATACCTATGGAGATGTAGAGAAGGGAACGTGAGGCTACAAGGTAGCCTCTATCTAGAGCAACATAGTGCACCTTACGTGTCAGTTGATCGCAGGAAAACTAGTTCACAAGAATCGACCGACCCAAGTAACCGTATCTTTAGTCGACCTCACAGGGAAGTGTGCGGAGGGCCTACATATGAATTGGGCCAAATACTTGATGAACTAGATAGAACTGGACTGAAAGGAAGTGCAGGACCAAAGGTATGAGTTCCATTTTAGCTGGTTTCTCATATTAATTGCTTTCATTGCATGGGAGATGTCGGAAGTTGCAACCTTCTAGGATGTCGAGCCCTTGAACCATTGGCTGCAAAGTTCAGTACGTTGTGGTATTCCAGCGACATGAATAAGCAATGGAAATCAAATGTTTTCTTCCACACATATTATAACCAGCTAAAGGTATCCATCTAGGCCATGCCTTGCATAACCCTGAACACACTTCATAGATTTAGGCCCTTTGATGAAATTCAGCACAGACCGCCACTTCATCTACATCACAGCATGCATTGATGAGCATCACCAATAGCTATAGTCATACTACAAGTTAATGAAGGATGAGTTGGAGGAGATTACCAAGGAATGGTTGATGAACTTCCTTGTTCCAGTGGACCCCATAGAGATGTCCGATGTTGACAGCCCCGAAACTGCATCGGATACAACAATACCTAGCAAGATAAAGAAGACCAAAGAGGTCAATGATTTAAACGACGTGTCCATAAATACCACGTCTATCTTATCCGAGCAAGGAGGTGATGGAACAAAAATAGAATAGAAGGAAGGTGAGGTTATACCGCTAAGAGACGAGGAGGTTCCCTCGAAGAAAAGGAAGGATTCCCCTCCAAAACCTTCTTCAAGGAAGAAAATGAAAGCAACTAGAACCAAGTTTGAGACCACCCTAACCTCAGATGACTTCAAATTCATCATCACTGCACTGAACGATGCTTCACTGGAGATAGATAAGAAGCAGGAAGCCAAGTAGGAGGAGGTGTTCAGTCGCATCAAGGCCAAGCTTCAAGAAGTGCAGCAGGCACTACAGTCCAGCTGCGCAATATCCACTGCGCCCCTGACAGTTGGAACACTAGAATTAGGTGATGAGCCCGCTCAATTACATCGAATAGCTTATACAGTTGAAGCTCACCTTCGACGAGCTCAGAAAGAAAAAAGACAAGCCACCCAGGCTTTAGAGAAAGTATAGAAATACCTTGAGGACCAAAGAAGTGTTGCAGAAAAGGAAAAGCTCACTCTACAAGCAAAATGGGATGAAGAGACAGAAAATCTACAACAAAGAAAGGAATAGTTTCTCAACGAGAAACTTGAAGTTAAGGAAAGGTTCAACAGAGCACTTCACTCTATGAAAACTGTCAAATTACAGACCGAGGAACAAGTTCCATAGTAGGTGGCCCAACTAGAAGAGGTAATCCAGAAGCTAGAGATCCACACTGTACCCAAAACCCCTAAGGAGATAAGAGACCAGCAAGAAGAAACTGCTCAAAGCACAGTTAGGAGATTAAAATCTCTTGTCTTGGATTTCAATCAGCTAAGTAATCAGAGATCCTAGACATATGAAAACCTTATAGAGAATATAGAACTACAGGCGCTGGAGTCACAACTCCAGGAAGAAAAACATCAGTTGGATATGCTACAGGCACAACTAAAGGCTCTGTCAGCACTAGATAGAATGAAGAGATCTCATGAACAATGAGAAACTCAGTAGTGGATTCATATGCTTCAAAGAAAAGTGATGGAAGTCACTCAACGACTTCAACCTAGGCAAGACAAGGCATTTTTGCTGTTTACAGAGGTCGAGAGCCAAGGAGATGAGCTATACAAGGTCATCCTCATAGCAGAACAATGCCTAGAAGGACTGGTGAATGACGTAGTGATCTAGGAGTTCATAGAGAAAGACGCCACAACAAAGAAGAAAGTCGAAGCAACTCGGGCCAAGATCAAGGCGTTCAAGGCAGAACTACTCCGACCAAAGTGACTCGGAACGAGTCACAAGTGAGTGTTGGGGGCCTGTTGGCCCTTGAACAAGTTTTGGGAGTTTCTTGGTCATTTTGACATATTTTGGGACTTTGATAGCCTGTCAAAGGAGGAGCGCAATATGAAGTAGAGATCACAGGATCTTGGCCCCCTTTTGGGCCTCTTTTTTGGTTTTTGGAAATATGTAACGGGAAAGGGATGTCGGCCCATGGGTTTACCATGTTTAAACCTATTTTGTATATATAAATAGATGCCTAGGATAGGAAGAAAAGGAGGAGATGAATAAAAGGATAAGTGATATATCTAAGTGATGTGAATGTATGCTAAGTGAAAGTAGGGTTTTTTATGCTTTGTGCATGATTGTAAGAGACTTGCAGAGATGAGTGCAAGTAGTTGTGACAGATTATGAAAGGCTTAGTGTTGTAATGCAAGGAAGAAGGATCTAGTGAGCTGCGCGGATATTTTGTCATGTGCAAAGTAAGGGTTTGAGGCTCTATGTTGTAACAAATTGACTGAAGGAAATAAATAAGAAGAGTTTGTGGATGTAGCTCCAGGAGAGGGGTGAACCATGTAAACACTAAGTTATCTTGCTTGGTGCTTGCCTGAATGTGTTTATGTCTTCTTTTCTTAGCACTTTGAGATGATTAGATAGATCTTCTTATGCTCAGTGCTAATGATCTATAGAATGTTAGATCTAATGTACATGAATATTCTCAGTGATTTATTAGTTACATATGACCTATTTACGTATGCTAAGTACTTTTATACAGTAGATTAGTGTGGATACTGCGAGGCTCTTTTTTATCAGTGAAGTAGATAATGATTGCATGTTAAGGAGATGAAGGTAATAATTGTTGTATTAAGTAGTACAATTACATATCTGTGTCCCAGATAAGGTTGCAGCCAGTTGAGTCCTGCAACCATCCCTACCTCTACCTCGGGTGAGACCTCAACTACTTCGCAGGTGTTTCTAAAAGGGTCGGTAGTTAGGGTTTTGTTGGTGCGTTGTAGCATTGAACCTTGGGTTTGCCCCTGTGCCAACAACCTCATTAGCAGGAGTTCTCATCCAGAAACTCACCCTTGCAGTTTTCCTCACAGTCCAGAAACTGTGCCATTACATATTGCTTCAAACTACCAAGGTCATAGCAGATTCCAACCCCATGCAATACTTACTCAGTCGCCAAAAAATTAATGGCTAATTTTCACGATGGATCGTCATCCTTCAGGAGTACGACCTCAAATTTTCAACACCCAAGAGCAAGAAATCCCTCATCCTTTCCGAACTCATTACAACATTTCCTTCCAATACTACTAATTCTCCCGTCAATACAGACTTCCCCGATGAACATCTCTTTTACATCTCATCAATGCATGCCTATTTTCCCCATTTGGGTGTCCTTGTGTGCCACTGTCCCAATTACATTTGTGCCCTCATGCATGTGAATTGTTCGACCGCTTTCACACTGGGGGCCCACCCTCACAAAACTCCCCTGTACGACCATCCATACAAGCCCTTCCCGAAAAAGAAATCCTAATTACTATGCAAGAGGATATGACCACTAATCTGGCACTCACCGATCTTGCATCAACTGGCTCAATCTCCTAGAATCTCCAAATCTCCTCTGAAACCTCTTGTCCACTCACTACAAAAGCAGGTACAAATGAGGTGGCATTGTGTGCCCTACAACTATATATAGTCCCTTTTCCAATCTTCCACGATCAATTCTGGGAGCTCTGAGCGTTTGTTTCCCGATATGTCTTCATCCACGAGATTAGGATCCCACCACCTACACAGTCACCTTCCCCAGGCCACCATCCATCCTCGGCCCCCAGGGAGCATTTTTCTCATATCATGCCCAGGTACGCATGCTCATGTTCAAAATTATCAAATAACTATTATATGTTCTTTAACTTCAGATATTGTTCACATCGGGTATTTGGTTTTAATATGCGGAGGTACTTGGTGATCACCTACCATCATGTCCCTTTCAGGTATATGATCGATACTGGAATGTAATCATTCCCTATGAATCTCAATTACATATCCTAGTCACACCCTCCGATATTTGCCTCTATGTTGCCCCCATCTGGCTCTGTAGTACTCACACCTTTGCTGCATTTCAGTATTGTTAATCGGTATCACTCTCTCCCACATGAGTTGTCCCCATCGTAGTCCCCTCTAGCACTTTGAAACTCATGTTGTTTTCACCCCCTAGGGCTAGTAGTCCTAATAGTATTTGCATTCCCAAGAATCAGCTGCATGCTCCTTCTCCTCATTTTGCTAGCTTCCCCGCAATGGACTCCCGGGTAACCTCATTATGGTTCACATTTCACTGCACCTCCGCAGTATCATTAACTCTCCATATCATCCACCATCAGTTTTTCCATTTGCATATTGTCCTCCACTCATTTACCTAATACAGAAACCCACCTATGGGGTGCCCCACCCTCCACCTGTTTTCCACAGCTACTCGAGCCCTCACTGACCAATCCATCTTACACTGGGGAACCCATTTATTTATCTATACACTTGTCACGACTTATTCTTTATTCATTTGGTAATTGTAAAAAGCCTTTGTTTCCATCATTTACATAGCTTTTTGTCGTCACCCTTGGTGACCTTCTTTTTCTGGAAAAGAAACCCATGTCACCTTTGGTTGGGGCCTTTATTATCTTCTACTCCTGTTGACATCATCCAAAAACCATGAGTATCCCATATTTCATGTACCCATGATCTCTAACTTTGTCCACTTTGTCCCGCCTATGTCACAACTTAACCCATGTCTAGTCATCCCCCCGACACTAGATCCTATTTCATGGTTGCTGCCACTCATACTTAACATATATCCCTAACCAAGGGTATTCTTGAGTATCACTTCCCATGTACCTCATCAGTTCCTGATCTCATCTAGTGGATTTCATGAAGCCCTTTTCTTCTTAGAGTCATGTCTCCCTTTCTATTGATATCAACACAGTTTCCAAACGGGTGACAATATCTTGACTCTCATTACCTTTACAATCAGGAGTCTCGGATGACACAGTGAGAACCTTCATTACTCTCTACTATTGTTGACCCCCATAGCATTCAACTTCAACACCATATCATGCTACAATGGGTCTTACTTTGCGACTATTTGCAGTTGTTTTATATTCGCTGAAGACCTCTGAAATTTGATAGACTATAAATGCCTGTGTATCATCGACACTTCTTACAGGTGTCATCACCTCTTTTCATAGTTTGTTCATCATCAGAATTGTCCTCTGCCATTATCAAACTGCCCCAGAGGGCGTTTCAGTTATCTACGTCAACATACAGCTTCAGTTACACTCTAACACATTTTGAGTTACATGACATGAGCATTGGGCATGCCCGCCTCGTTTGTACATAGTTTTATTTTCTCCACACATGGAAAAAGGTTTGGGTCCCACAGGTTCCCCTCTCCCTCCAATGGGTCGCTCTTGCAATTTCTCTCAACACTCCTTCTTGCAAGGGTAATCTCAGTAGAATAAACATTGATGTATTTCGGCTATATGTATGCTCCTAACCTCACATCAGAGTGCATCTGTTATCACTAAAATTCCATCCGCAAATGGTTACAGGAACCTAGCATCTCCAAACACCTATTAGTTCACCCATGGCTTCAAAAATACATTTCACAAGGGCACAAAACTATACAACTGGTTATAAAATCAACATGCTCTAAGGATACAAAGGAAGCGCGCACATGTGCGACAGTCAAAAAATGCTGGAAAAGAGCACATGTGCCCAATGGATGACTGTGGATGCAAAAAGCCATGAATACCTTAGAACGATGAATTTATGATTTTGGTTGGACTTCCACCCACTTCTGGTTCATCTCCCAAGTGGATTTGACACCCAAATCCAAGTTGAATCCTAGTGGGGCCTGGTCAAAGACCTAAGGTTTCCCTAAAGATCCCCTTGTTCACACTAAAGACTGGTTGAATAACACCTCAAATATTTTCTATAAAAAGAGGCCATGTGTGCACTATATTTCCAAGAATTCATTTGTATTGTTATGATACCTATATTCTCTTAGAGGAACCTCTTTCCTCACTAGAGAATAGAAGCACCATTTCATTTATCCATTCACATCAACTCTTGAGTGAATAAGCTTTGGATTTCTTCACCAGTTCCTTCTAGTTTGATACTTGTAAGAAGAGCTCAATCATTGGGGGTTCAAGAGTCCTCCCTTGGAGCAAGAGGGGACCCATAAGTCTCCCTTTCTATTTGGTCTTTTCCCACTAATACAACTTATCCATTGGTGGCATGAATGTTGTTTATTTTTTTGTTCTATTTCGCTTATTCACTCTAGTTTAGTTTCTTTTATTGTTATTATCTTCGTTCTTTGTTTATTTCTTATGATTGATGTTTCTAACTCTTGCATTCACTGTTGTCTTGTCTAGATAACCCAACTAGACTAGTAAGTGTCCTTGTTTTTCTCACTTAGGTGACGGAAAAGGATACAACACACCACAGGAAGGAGGGAGTCCCTGGGAAGTGGAAAAAAACACTTGATGTTTAGAGAGGATGGATTGGAGGTCCTACGACATAGAGGGTGTCTCAGTTGCTTGTATGGCATGGAGTTGGGCAATAATGCCTGAATGACCTTTTTTGAGCATCTTTTCCATGCGATGGGAACTAATGATCTTAGGGGAACCGACATTGATGCCTTGGAACTTATATTGTTGGCCCTCCTGTTCGAATTGCATGGTTAATTCCTTAAAATCCATGAGAATGGGACCTAAAGTCCTTAGCTAGTTTTCACCCAACAAAATGTCACAACCACCCATGTCGATAACAAACATATGATATTTTAGATGGTAGTGACCAATTTGGAGACACACATTTTCACAATGCCCTCCACATTTCATGGAGCTGCCATTGACAATCACGATTTGGAAATTATTGACTGCACGGATATAGAAATTAGTTTCTTGGGAAATGTGATGATGAATACAATTGTGGGTGCCACTATCAAAAATGATGATGACCTTCCTATGCTTGATGTAGACAATTAATTTGAGGGTTTGGGGAGTAGAGAATCCTGTGAGAGAATTTAGGGAGATGACCAATTCTACTTTGGAAGGGTCTGAGGGAGGGGTAATGTCGGTGGGTTAAAGTGGCTTAGACACAAGGGGAGATTCAACATCCTCTTCCAAAACATCCTCTGAGATGGACATAAAAATCTTTTGTTCCTTACACTTGTGTCCTGGAAAATATTTGTCATCACAATTATAACAAAGGCCTTTGAGTTGACGTTTATCCATTTCGGCCCTGGTCAATTTTTGGATCTTTAGTAGAGTAGAAGGAGGATTGGAATTTACTGGTTTAGTGTGAGGAATAAAGGAGGGTTTCAAGTTTTTAGAAGAGACAACCTGTTGTGCTTCCTTATCTATTTTAGTAGTTTCCACCCAACTCTGAGGCCGAGCCATGAGGACATGGGCACAAATTACATCCTTGAGGCCACTGATAAAACATTCTCGAAAAAAAGCATCGGAGATGCCCTCTATATGAAAATCCAGTCACTCAAAAGAAGCTATAAAGTATTCCACTATGACATATTGTTTCAACTTTGTCAAACGGCCTAAATGGTTGGTGTTAGTGTGAAAGAATTCATAAAGCTCTGCCACAAAGTGTGTCCAAGCAACATACCCTTGACAGGTAGTTTTTCTCCATTGCCACCATTGTGAACGTTATTGATCTATATGGATAACACCATGCCAGAGTTTTTTCGAGTCATATGTAATGTCGTACAAAGATAAATAATGTTCCATTTGACTTACCCAACAAGTGGGATCCGGGACATCAAATTTGGTCACATCCAGCCACAGAAGGCGTAGGTCATGCTGAAAGTAATGGGGATGAAATTTATGGGAATGAGTGGAAGTTTCATTCTCAGTATGCAAAGGTGGTTCAGATAAAGAGGGATCTGCAAGGATATGCAGATTGGTGCAGATCATCGAGGCGACAAATTTAAGCTAGGTAGTCATGTCTTGTTTGAGGTATTCTTTGAGTATTATTCATGGAGGAATGCATGGTTTTATTGATGGTGTAAACATTGGCACCGATCTGTCTCACTTCTTGTTGTGGCTCTGTGAAATTATATTGCAAGTTATTGAAGGGAGCTTCCAAGTCTTGGCTATGGGTATGGGTCACGATGACGAGGGAACCGAAGAGGGGCGGGTGGGGTCAAAAATTTTACTGAAAAATGATAGGTATGAATGTGATAAGGGAGAAAAGATAAATCCAATGGAATAGGCCTCAAATAATGCTGCAAAAATTTCTGGACTCCGGTCTAAAGAATACTGTAGTGATGAAATTCCCAAATGCTTAACCCAAAAGAAATGTGTAGTGATTTGGCAACTTGAACATAGTTGCGTGACAATAGATCTTGTTTGTTTTATTTTTTGTTTCCGTCCCCAAGGGTTAGGTATTCAAGGGTTCTACAGCCAAGGGTTTTCCCTGAGCTATATCTCTCTAATATACATGCGGGGTGCAACAGTAGTACTCAGCCCAATATCTCATGGCACCAACTAAGGAGGCTAGACTGTGCCCTTAGTCATACTACCTGACTACCCAGGTACTAGAGAGTATATTCCTGAGTGTTTTTCTTGATGACACTATAGTATTCAGGTGACTGATGGTTTATATAAAGAGGGTTTCAGGAAATCTAGGACGATCTGTATACAGGTTTTGTCTGATGCGCTACCACTAGAAGGGATACCAACAGGGGTTACAAGGGTGGCCAACAGATGTGTGCATAAGTACCACTTATATTTCCTACATGTATGAATCCCTCAACTGTGGGTTTATGTGTGTAAAGACATATCTATGTATCTTAAAGACGTCAGAATACGTCTCTACCCTAAAACAAATTTACCCACAATTTTCTGCCGAGGAAAGTGCTCTGATACCACTTGTAATATTCCAGATATAAAAAGTATCTAGAACATAAATAAAATTCTATAAATTGTATATGAACAACAATATAACCAAAACAACAGCACAATAATATTGAAATGATAACAAAATAACACCAGAAAGAGCACTTCAATTACTGAGAGCAATGCTCACTTGCCTCTTCGAGGGGGAAACCTCCAATCGAGCAGAGCTCTATTACAATAATATCCAAGACATAAATTCTCATACCTTCAACTCTTATTTATACTAAATATGTCTATCAAAAGAACCATATAGAGGAAGATCCTTCTAGAAGCGGAATCTTCTATTAGGTCTTCTTACATTCAACTTATTCTTCCTTATTGCTAGGCCTTATTAATATTGACCTTTATTACATCGGAATATATTATTCTACCTATGTGAGGGGTTAGGTCCCTAACATTTTCCGTGGTGAATGTGAAGGGACCAAAGTGCCTTCATTTTTATCTAGTTGATAACAATCAGATGGAGACCAATCCAACTTCAAGTTATTGCGATCAAAGTTTAGGCGATAACTAGTCATAAATTTTTTTCCAGCTATGTCAAATTCACCCTCTCATATCGCCAAGAAAAACTTGATAGAAATGATCCCAAAGAAGGTCTTCATTGAAAGATTATAGGTGAAGCACTTGTACATCAAATTATTTGGTGAATATGTACACTACGATCCATCATCTACAAAGTTAGCTCTGGTTATTTCCCTGTCATGACACCGTGTGCATTTCTTAGCTCTGAATGCTGTTGATTTTAGCATTTTGGATTCACACCTAAACCTACATATAATTTACCTATGCGGTCTTTGGAGACCTGCAAGTTGAAAGGAAAAACCAAGGCAATGTTTCGGGTATTTAAAACTTTTATGCATTTGACATTTAGTGTTTAATAAAATATTGAATCTGAACTCATGATTTTCTTGAAGACAGAACAGGTGATTCTCCCTCGAACACACTCTGGTTTCTTTCTATTTCCGGAACATATAGTTGCATGCTCACAAAAATTTCTACTTCTCAAATGCAAATCACCACAAACTATTTGCATTGAATGATATGTAACCATGTGGATAGCTTATGATTGCGGCTTCTCCTTGAAGAGAGATAACAAATATACACCAGACACCTTAACAAATTTAAACTTGAATCCAGGAATACCTCCTACGACGTGCCCCTTTCTCCCAAATCCAGCAATCAAGACCTCATCATTTTCTTCAATGTAATTCAAGAAGAATGTTTCTCTGGAGATCAATAGTCCTTTATTAAACATGTGGAACATATCACGTTTTCTTTTGACAACTGCACAATGCACCTGGAAGCCTGTATTTTATTTTAAAAAATGACTCATGGGACATATCCCACATGCAACGGGGAATTAGACATTGTCATGCTTATATGCGCCAATACTCCTAAGTGTATTCGATGAGATATGTGGATAGGTATCGAGTTTGGTGCTTAGCGTTGGGCTTTGTGTTGTTGAAATGAATTGTGTGGCTTTGGTATATGAACTAGATTGGTCAATAGGCTTCACTTAAGATAAATGGTTAATCAGTTGAGAAAACATCACCCTATTTTGGTAAAAAAAGGCTAAATTAACAAATAAAAACTTATATTTTTATTTGAAAATATAGGAAACAATAAAAAGTCAAAATCTAGGAGAAATGACAGTTATAGTTTTTTTTTTACAAGAAGGTCATAGGTCAAAGATCATAGGATTTCTGGGAAAAAGGCGATGAATGGAAACTCATAAAGAATCAATAAAAACTCTAGAAGTTATGACAAGAGGCAGAGGACATTAGGAATTTGGCGAGTCAAGAAAAAATTGATGAAGGCGTTTCAAAATTTTAAGGGAACATTTTGAGCGCTGACAGGTCAAATCCCCTCTGAGAGGTAAACCTCCATAAAGGTTTTGTTTTTTCTGACCCTTATTTGACTGAGGGTACCTGCATAATAACCCCTACAAGTAACCTATGTGGTACCTATGTCAAACAACTAAAGAAACCACAATATAACCGATGCGCAGGCAAATGGTCGTAAGTCAGGTCCACCGTATGGGCAGGGTAACAAAGCCTAAAACCTTGAAAGGAACACCTCTCACAAAGGTAAAGGTAGTAGCAAGATCCCCATATATGAATAGATCCCCATAAATATATCTGACGCTAAGAAGGTATTGGGGGGATATCCCCTCAACCAACCTCACAGGACCTTGTGTTTAACTCCAGTGTAAGTGGAGCCTCCTGACGTCACCAATTATACAATGGATTTCACCACTCCCTTAGTGAGACACATATGTTGATTTAATAGCCTTGTATAAGTTTACTCACAAAATCCTATTCCAAGGCTCTAAATCCTAAGCTAGTTTGTGCACCCTAGAAAATAAAATCGTTTCTAATCAATTTTAAATTATCAATGTTACTTTTAGTGGCCTTGCTTACTAAAAAATGGTGTGGTCATGAAACTAATGATGTCATGACTTAGCAAGTAAAAAAAATGAATATGAATAAAATGCAAAGTACTAACTTCAATTCCCAATAAATGATATGCTTTTCAAAATTCAATTTTCAATTTAGTTCTGCAATTCCAAATGAGATGCAACCTTTCTTTACATGTACTAATATCAATCATAAGCACCCAAAATATCAAATGCCAACAATGCAAAATGCCTAATATTTTTGTATTTTCAATATAAAATAATGAAAATGCAAGGACTGAACAACAACTTGATATAAAAATTCTACTGTATGTGAATAGAGACAAACCAAGTAGGATATCAAGAAGCAAACACCCAGCCCAAGATGCAAGAACTATCAAATGAATAGGATGAGGAGAAAGGCACCGCCTAAAATTTCAACCAAAGAAAGGTTTCCTATCATTCTACAGACACTTAACAGTCATAAAATAGACCGAAGAAGACTCAGAAACAATCAAAACTTACCCAAAAACCAAGCAACAAAGGGTGATGTATGTGACTCTCTAGGAGAAAAGCACTTATATATGCCTCTTGCAGAAGGACACCACGCGTATGTATGCGATTGTCAAGTAAAAACCTATTTATATGTGTTAAAACATATCCAGGCTAAGGATAAGGCTAAGAAACTTAGACTCAGAATGAACATAGGTTGTCAAGTAGTCATACGATAAGAAACTCAATATAAACGAGAGAAATCAAAGGATAAAAACACTTATATATGCCTCTTGCAGAAGGACACCACGCGTATGTACGTGACTGTCAAGTAAAAACCTGTGTATATGTGTTAAAACATATCCAGGCTAAGGATAAGGCTAAGAAACTCAGACTCAGAATGAACAGAGGTTGTCAAGTAGTCATACGACAAGAAACTCAATATAAACGAGAGAAATCAAAGGATAAAAACACTCCAAACCCTAAAAATAAGATTTTATCCCTGATATGGTCGCAAATTATGTTACGAGGAAAATATCTCTATGGCTAGGGGTAAACCACCATAGACAGAAATGACTACTGAAATCAACTCTAATATCATGTATGTTATACAAACAAATATTCTAACAAGACAAGATAAAGATCCTACCTCATCCAGGCGTTGGATGAAGTGCACCGTTGATCACTCAACCCAAAGTAATACAAATGCAACTTGTCCTCAAAAACCAAGAAATGAAAGCATATGGTTATAATATATAATGTTATCACATTCCATAGGATAATCCATCAACGTTCATAACAAATATTCCCATGGAATAAACATTCAAATATTTTCAAGATATTAATTAGACGAGGAAATAGTATTTCTATTAAAATATAATCAACAGAAGTGAATGAATTACAAACTTTCATGTCAGCATGGTTCAGAACTAAGAAAATAAGTCCCCTCCACCTGGGCCTCCATCACTTCAATCATCCACCAAAAAAAATCTCACATAAGAGAGTCAACGAGGTTCTGTTGATGGGCGAAAATGACCATCCGTCAATTGGAAGAACGAGTCTAGTCCAGGGTTGTCTAAGTAACCCAATCCGTTTGGTATAACTCGTCCTGATGGGTTTAATGGCTCTGTTGGCCAATCTAAGAATCCTAAAAGAAACATAAATAAAAGAAAAGAAATAAATAACTAATTACTATCTATCTATCTATCTATCTATCTATCTATCTATCTATCTATCTATCTATCTATCTATCTATCTATCTATATATATATATATATATATATATACACACATACATATGCTCTAATGTGACTGTAATAGGCGTATTTAAGAAAAAGATAGATAACTCTCATTTATATACATTATTTACAGGATGCAATTTTTAATCAAAACTTACTAAACTCAATGTAAAATGTATGCTCTGAAGAAGCAGATAAAGAAAGCACATAAAAATATTTTTTGATTTTTCTTTTATAAGTCTTAAACTAATGGAAGAAAATGTTACGAAACATAAACGTATAGCTAGTCAAAAGCTAAACTTTACGTTCGAATTTCAGTGATAAACAAATAGCAGAAAAATGAAATTAAACTAACCTTTTAATGAACTAATGATACACATCCAAACATCTGTGCGATCATAAAACTTTTAACCACCTTGTCCAGGAGAAAAACCTGCAAGGAACCTTAAGTCTGTTCTGAATAAATGCAGAACAATTATGTTGGCAATTAAATTTAAATAACAGAAAGAATGATATGAATAGTCACTGTGATATCATGATTGCAAGTAATTGCATTAAGAGAAATATGTTAGCAAACATGCTTGCATTTATTCTTTCAATGAAAATTTAAGTAGAAATCATGTAATTAAAGCTGAATAGGTGATCACACGATTAATATCTGAAGCAATAGTTATGGACAACATTTATAAAGGAATTATCCCAATAACATAATAAATGATGAAGACTAAAGCTATCAAAACTTATTATCATATCAAGATAAACAAAACTTAAATGAAGACACCATCCACAAGAAGCTAAAGCCAAAATGTGTATTGTTGTTCCATTAAAGTCTGTAGATCAAACATCCATCTTCTGCCCCAGGCAAGGATGCCTTCATTACAAAAATCTCTAATATTTAAAGAGTTCAGAGAAGCTAAACATATTATCTTGTGAGATAAGATTAAATCTCAAAAATGATTTTCTAATTGCAAAAAAGAGGGTAAAAAAGGAAAAACGAAAATACGGGAGTTTAGATATTATTTTAACCAATAATTTCCAAAAATTCAAATTCAAATGAACTGGCTACAGAATCAGCTGATTCTGTAGCTAGTTTTATTTCAAATAATATAAATCTGATTAAATCTACAATAATAGAAAAACCAAAATAAAAGTACAACTAAGAAATCAAACAAATCTTTACCTCATAACCGCATGCTAAAATTGACTCACAAGATCTTAGAGTTAACTATTGTTGTAACATTCTCAACATTATTTATTATCACGCTTCCAGTCTCTTTTCAAACACTTCCCCTGCCTTTGAACACTGAACTTAAGAATGTAATTTTCACTCTTTAATGACTCGATTTAAGCACTCAGGATTTTGATTTGCAATTGAAAGGAAGGTATATCTTTGTAATATTTGTCAATCCAAAACAAACAAACTTCACACCGTGGATCTGTAACAGTTGCTTGAGGATTTCCTTGGTCATGCATCAGAACACTACCATTATTGTCTATGGGTTTTTTACCAAGTTTAATCCTTGGAAAACCTTGGCTATGCTTTAGGCACAGTGGCAGATTGTCTACGAAATTGTAGGCCTGGCTGAGATCTGGTTTGAGATAACTCGGGTCTTCTTTTGCCAAGAATATATCGATTTCATAATCATAGCTCTCGTGGACCTCAATCTTTTTTATTGAGTTCATATGAGAATTCGATTTATTACGTAGGCTCCTAGAAATTAATCTCCCTTTCCTTTTATTTTTAAACCCTACATCCGAGTCACTTTTAGACTGTTTGCACGAGGTCCTGTTTGCGTTTTTTGCAGAGATGTCAGGGAAAGCATACTACTCATGGTCATGAAATTCAAAGGTTGTTGGTTCAACATATGGTTGCTCGGGCATAGGATAATTGAGCACCGCCCTATCACAGAGTTCTTTAGACGAGCAGGTTGTTCTGTGAATGGAAGGGATTGGGGTTTCTTCCAACATTGGCTTATCAACCTCTACGGGACTAGGTCTAATGAAATCATTTCGAATTAGGAAGGTGTCCCAATCATCCCCTTGTGATTTTAATTGATGGACTAACAACATCCTTATCAATCCATGATGAAACAGACTAGAATTTAAATGATGTCTCTTAAACCTCTTGGCCATCTTATACATACCTCTCAATAAATAAAAAGGCATATTCAACTGGAAACCGATGAAGTTCATCAACAACCTTATGTGATATAGAAAAACAAGGCCAAAGTGATGCTCGCATGTAACAAATTGTCTCAAGATTGCCAATAAACCATGCCACCTAGTTTTCAACAAAGATACAGGCATACCTTTATCACAACACTTGATTTTCCTAGAGGTAAAGAACAGGCTCCACGACACCTCCTCTACCTTGTCATTTTTAAACCATTTCTTCCCGCTAAGTGGAAGACCTGTCGCCTTGCTTAAAAACTCCTCGGTGACTTTGATTTGAATATCTCCTACTTTGGCTCGACAACCATCAAAAGAGAGGACAAACTCGTGGGCTGTTTGCAACTTAAAACCTTGAAATCTCTCAAGAAATTCGAGCCAGCCTTGGCCCTTAAGGTATTCCCTTGCATCGTCATACATGATCAGGGTTTTTGAGTCATTTGGTTCAATGCAGACAACAACAGCCATGCATATTGAGACAAATAGTCATGGGGGCAAAAGAAACCACTGTAAGAAATAAGGGTTTCATAGAATAGGAAGAACCATGGACAAAAACAAAGAAACAAAACCCTAGTGCGAATGCAATGAAGGCATAAGGGTTTCATAAGAGAATTGGGAATTGAGGTATAATGAATCGATGAGGGTACAGAAGAAATCTCGAGACTTAAATCGAAATAATGGACATGTCCTTTTCTAAATTCCACTACCAGTAGAGTACACAATACAACTGCATTTGTTTAGGTGTCATCATGTGTAAAGGGTGGAGTTACTCATTATAAGGTCAAGAAGAGAGATGTTTGACAAATCACACATAACAACCATATAAGGATTTACCAAGAATGATACATGGAACAAAATCATAGTCTAACATTAATCGATTGTCGGTATAACATTCAAATGTTCAAAGTAGACCTTATAACCATAAGGGGTTAAAAACAACCATTTTATTGACATGAGATAGGCTTTAAAGAAAAAAATCATTCTTAAAAAGGTTTGTATGATCATTAGTTTTCTTAGGAAAATAAGCCTTAAAACCAATTGCAATAAATTCACAAGTTTTAATGCTTCATTCATGCTTTCAGTCATGAACGAAGCATGGAAACGAAAACTAGGAAAAATAAAAACCTTATATAGCCCAAGATTCATCTTTCAAGTAGCAATGTTCAAATGTTTAAGCGGAGGAAACTATAAAATTTATGATTCGTTTCTTTAAGAATTGAAAATATTGTGGGGCTGCCAATAATGGCGACTTGCTGGGAGAAGCAGCTATCTCTGTATCACTGACAAGTTTAGGTTAGGATTGTTAGAATGATTGCAGATTAAAGAATAGATGAAGGACATCAAGCAACTCGACAATCATTACACGGTCCAGCTTCAGACATCTTTCTGTTAAAATGAAATCTGGTGACAAATTTTTAAAAATGAGAGCCATGACATTCAAGTCAATGGCTCCAACACTGCTAACAGGGCCACTGCTGCCAGTAGGCGTCCATAGCCTTAGAGGGGATGTCAATTAACCCACTCTGACGCCTCTATGTTGTCCAAGAAATTTCAATTCAACATGAAGGATGCTTATGACCAATATCCAAATTTATACCTGAGAATTGTTCTTGAACCCAACATTGCTTCGATGCTAGTGGGCCTGTTCAGTACCCCGACAAAGTTGTCTTGGCATCATGCATGCATTTACCCTCTACCAACAGAACTGTTCAGTATCCTGACAAGTTTACAAACACTTCCCACAATGCTTGAGAAATGATTCACAACCTGATATAAATTTAAAAACATTCAGAAGAGCAGGGTGACGCTGAAAATTCTAGTTTTTACAAGACTTGTTATTTTCCAGCCTTTAATTTTTGCTTGATAACCTTCATCATGATCTGAAAATAGTTTATTGATGAAACTAATTTTTCGAGGACAGGAAGGCATCCTTGAGTTGATTTCTTTAAAATAAGGGACAACGTAAAGAGATTTTAATGATAGTCATGTATTCTCATAATTGCAAAGTGAAACCATGAAATTAATTCTGAACAAAAAAAAACCTCTTTAACTAGTCTGCGTTTTAGGAAAATTACTACAATTGACGTTCTGACAGTCCTTGACAGTTGTTCTAAGATGAGGCATTCTGTTTGTTAGAAAAACAGGACCACGGATAAATAAAATAAAACAAATGAAGAAACAAAACACAGAAGATACACAATACAAGAGAGACACAGATTTATGTGGTTCACCCAGTGTGGGCTATGTCCACCAGAGAAATTGCCAGGTCATTTCTTTATTATTATCCAACAAAATGAAGGGATACAACCTATAGCAAAACCCATTGTAACTTCCTCTTCTTTCTCTCACAGTCTCCTCTCTCAGAATACAATACTCACCAACCTACATAGCCGCAATACATTTCCCTCATAAAAGAGGCTTGCCCCCAGACCCCCCAGCCGGGGGGATAGCCCCCCCGAACCCCACAGAGGGGGTAACCCCCTCTGCACTCCCCCGCGTGGAAGAGTGTACATACTTCTGGGGTGTAAATACTTCATGGGGTATAAACACAGCTAAAAGTAAAAGACCTCTAAATCAGGAAGATAATCAGGCTCCAGAACCAACAATCTCCCACTTGGAGATTGATCTCAACAACTCCACCGCTGTTGTATATGTTGGACTCTGAACCTTCTTGGACCTAGAAAATTTCTCATCTTCATCTTCATTCTTGAAGACCAACTAAAACTAAGCAATAACTCAGTTTCTCCTTGGTTACTTCCTTTGTTAACATGTCTGCAGGATTCTGGATAGTGTGTATCTTTTCCAAATTCAATTGTCTATCTTCCAAGGTGGATCATATGAAGTGGTACCTCAACTGTATATGCTTAGTCTTCGAATGGAAGGCTGAGTTCTTTGCAAGGTGAATGACACTCTAAATGTCACAGTACAACCTGTTGTTCTCCTGCTTCTTTCCCAATTCCTCCATAAACCTTTGTAACCAAATCATCTCTTTACTATCCTCTGTAGAAGCAACATACTCTGCCTCTGTTGTTTAAAGTGAAACAACCTTTTGCAGTTTTGAAATCCAAGTTACTGTTGTTCTACCTATAGTATAAACATACCCTATGGTGCTCCTCCTACTATCTTTATCACCTGCCATATCTGAATCAACATATCCCTATAGAAAAGTGTCTGAACCTCCAAAACATAATGCATGTGTAGTAGTACCTCTCAAATACCTGAGAATCCACTTTACTGCCTCCCAATGTTCTTTACCTGGATTGTTCATATACCTTCTCACAACTCCCACTGCATGTG
>JASDQU010103624.1:198757-217600 GCA_032191745.1 Picea mariana
AGCTCACCCATGCCCCCGGGCCTCCTCTCAAACTCAAAAAGAAACCCACCATTTCCCCTAAATTTCCTCCCTCCATCACCCCTGTCTGGAAAATGTTCTTTGATGGAGCCTCTTCCAGGGAAGGCACTGGAGCTGGGGTGGTTTTTGTGTCACCTTCTCAGGAGACCACATCTCTATCATACAAATTAGAATTTGAAGCTACCAACAATGTGGCAGAGTATGAAGCTCTTATGCTAGGATTAAGAGTTGCAAGGGAAATGGGAAACAGGGAGGTAGCAGCGTTTGGAGATGCAGAGTTGGTAGTACAGCAGATTAGAAATGCTTATCAGGCCAAGAATCCTCGACTCAGGAGCTACAGAAATGAGGTATGGGACATAATTGACAACTTCTTCTCAGCGTTTAACATTTCTTTCATCCCAAGAGAGGAGAACATAGTGGCAGACTCCTTGGCTACATCAGCAAGCAATTTCAAAGTACCCTTGTCGCCCAAGCTTAAGTATGATGTAGAAGTAAAATACAGGCCCTCCATGCCTGACAACATCAAACATTGGAAGGTGTTTGATGATGATCTCGAGATCAAAAAGTTCTTGGAGACTATTGAAGAATTCTCAGAAATGCATATCGACCAAGACTCCATCTCTAAGGAAAGGTATGATGGGGGTGAGTTGCTGAGTAAAATAGCAAAGCATGACATTATTCAGTTGCCTAGCAATCACATTCCAAGGGGACTGGTCCCATTAGAGAGATTGTTTGATGGGAATGATGTGGCAATAAAGGGGAGAGTTTTGGGTGATGATGTTGACACAGCCGAGTGCAACATTGGCACACCAAAGGAGCCTAAGTTTGTCAAACTGTCAAGGAGTTTGACCAAGGAGCAGAGGGTTGAGTATACCAAGTTGCTGAGAGAGTTTTTTGATGTGTTTTCATGGACCTACGAAGACCTCAAGACATATGACACATCAGTCATTGAGCACAAGATCCCACTGAAAGAAGAGGCTAAGCCATTCAAGAAGAAGCTGAGACAAATAAATCCCATGTTGTTACCCATCATGAAGAAATAAGTGAAGAAGCTGCTAGATGCCCAAATCATTGTCCCCTTGAGATATTCTGATTGGGTGGCCAATTTGGTTCCGGTAAGAAAGAAAAGTGGGGAAATCAGAATCTGCGTTGATTTCAGGAACCTGAATAGGATCTCCAGGAAGGAAAATTATCCCTTGCCCAACATGGAACATATATTGCAAAAGGTCACTGGTGCATCTAGAATATCCATGATTGATGGCTTCTCTAGCTACAATCAGATATCAGTCATGCCTGAAGACAGGGAAAAAATGACCTTCACCACTCCTTGGGGCACATTCATGTATTCCAAAATGCCTTTTGGGCTGATGAATGCAGGAGCAACCTTTCAGCGGGCCATGGACATAGCCTTCATCGGGGAAAAAGACTAGTTCATGGTAATCTATTTAGGTGACATCGCGGTCTTCTCTAGGACAGACAAGGAGCACTGCTCCCACTTGAAGAAAGTTTTCCTGAAGTGTCGAAGGTTTGGCCTATCCCTGAACCCCAAGAAATATTTGTTTGCTATGAAGGAAGGGAAGCTATTAGGCCATATAGTGTCAGCAGAGGGAGTAAGGATCGACCCGAGAAGGGTGGAAGCACTTCAGACCCTAGCACTTCCCAGATCCAAGAAGAAAGTTCAGGCCTTTTTGGGGAAGATGAATTTCTTGAGGAGATTCGTCTCTAATTTTGTTGAGTTGGTGAAACACATCACAGCCATGCTCAGGAAGGGAAATAAAGTAAAATGGACTACTGAACCCAGGGAATCTTTCACCCAAATAAAGAGAGTGTTGACTGAGGCACCTGTGCTAATCAGTCCTGATTATTCTAAATATTTCCTGATTTTTTCTTTTGCTTCTTATGATACAGTAGCAACAGTCTTATTGCAGAAAAATGATCAAGGGTGAGAGCAACCTATTGCCTTCTACAGAAAGGTGTTGAGAGATGTCGAACTCCGGTACGATACCATGGAGAAGTAGGCCTATGCCCTGGTGAAAGCCCTTAAAGATTTCAGATTCTATGTCTTGCATTCAAAGATCACTACATATGTTCCTTCGGCCTCTGTGAAGGATATTCTTATACAGCCTGACATAGACGGAAGAAGAGGTAAATGGATCGCCAAGATCCTAGAATTTGATCTGGAGATTAAGCCCACCAAGTTGATAAAGGGGCAAGGTTTGGCCAAGTTGCTGGCTGAATCCAATTGCAAAGATTTGGGGATTAACTTCATCAATGAGCAAGCCGAGTCATCCAGCAAGAGTTCCCAAGGTGTTGTATCACTAGCAGCATGCGCCTGGTATAAGGATATCTTGTATTTTCTACAAGAATTGAGGCCTCCCGATGCAATGGAAAAGAGCAAGGCGAGATCTTTAAAGCTCAAGGATGTCAGATATTGCCTCATTGACCAAGGCCTATACTGGAAATACCCTTTGGGGGTATTTTTAAGGTTTCTGGACCCACAAGAAGCCCAGCAGGTTACATTTGATTTTCACAGTGGTCTTTGCGGAGGACATCATTTTTGGAAGACCACAGCTCACAAGATCATCCGGGCAGGGTATTACTGGCCTACTTTGTTCCCTGATGTCTGCAAAGAAGTCAGAGCTTGCATCAAATTCCAGAAGTTCTCAGGTAAGCAGCAGCTCAAATCTCTGCCATTAAAGCATGTAGTGGTTTCGACACCCTTTCAGCAATGGGGATTGGACTTCATTGGAGAGATTCATCCTCCCTCAAGTGGCCAGCACAGATGGATCCTCACTGCGACTGATTATTTCACCAAGTGGATAGAGGCTGTTCCCACCAGGAGCACTTCTCACAAAGTAATCATCAGCTTCCTGGAGGACATCATAGCCAGATTTGGTTGCCCTAGCAGAATTGTCGCTGATAACGCTGCGCCCTTCAGGTTTGAGCCTCTGATCAAGTTCTGTGAACAGTTCGAGATTTCACTGATTCACTCTACTCCCTATTATTCTCAAGGGAATGGACTGGCAGAGTCTTCAAATAAAAGCCTAATCAAGCTCATTAAGAAATTGTTGGAAGATAATAAAAGGGGTTGGGATTCAAAGCTCAAATTCACTCTATGGGCTGATCGGCTGACAACCAAGAAATCCCTGGGCATCTCACCTTTCCAACTTGTTTACGGAGCAGAGGTTGTTTTCCCTACTCATCTCGCCATATCTGTGTCAAAATTCCTCCAGGACCTTGAAGGAGAGCCTGACCATATGGCCAGAAGGATTCATCGGATGGTGGAAATACAAAAGATCAGAGAACAGGTCTTGGATAGGGCCTATCATCGTCAGCAGAAGATCAAGTAGGCTTTCAACAAGAGGAGCAGAAAGAAGGAATTTGGGCAGGGTGATCTGGTGCTCAAATGGGATGCACCCAGGCAGGACAGGGGCAAGTACAGTAAGTTTGATGCCCTCTGGTTTGGACCTTTCAAGATCCTTGAAGTATTTTCAAGCAACACTTACAGGTTGCAGGATCTGGAAGGAAAAGAATTTTTTAGTGGCCCAGTGAATGGGCATTTCTTGAAAAAATGTTTTTTGTGAGCCGCAGTCGGCTCTTTTTCTTTTTTTGTAAATATTGTTTTTGTTTTCATCTTAATAAATGACTCCTTAGCCCAACAACAAGGCATTGAATTTGAAAAAGTGTTCTTAGAGCATCATAGGGATGACTCTATCCCCCATGGAGCCAAATGTTAGCGATATTTCTTGTAACAAGGGTAAAATGTGAAGGAATGGGATGAAAACCCACTTTCCCTAAGTTTGGGATACAATTGTGCCTGTGTTTAAATGCAAATCAAGTTTGGACAGAAGAAATTCGCGCACCCGAATCAACGGTGCACATAGGATTCCGGAGCCCCCCACCTTTCTACCTTTAAGAGGAGGGGGGGGGGGGTCCAGAATCGAGGGCGCACCTCTTCAACGGTCATGATCGAAGCGCCCAGATCAACGGTGTGCAGGGTGATTCTGGACCCCCCCTGCCTTTCTACCTTCAAGCGGAGGGGGGGGGGTCCAGAATCGGATGTGCATCTCTCCAACGGCTGCAATTCGAGCGCCTAAATCAATGACGCATAGGCAACCTGGGCATCCTCTGTCCTTCTGCGTTTAACCAACGTGGACCCCTTCCCTGTCATGTAATCTTTTGTGCCATCTATTCTCTTCTAGGCCGTGCGATTAGGCTCGCGCCCTTTATCCCCTTCCTCATCCTCCGACATCTGCCCATCTCCCCTCTTCTGGTCTGTCTGGTCCCTTTCCCGTCTCATCTTCCACTTACGGCCTACCAAGTGTCCCACTCTTTTCCATGTCAACCTCCCACTAAAAGCGTGCCCATTATATCTTAGCTCCTGCCCCCTCTGCCTATTGTCTTCTGCCATGTGTCTTCCTTTGTCATCCCTCTCATGCCTCATCCCTCTTATCATACCCTCAAGATCTTGGAGCTACCACTCCTGTTATGTGCCCCATCCTTCACGCTGGCCACCACGCCTATTCATCAGGTCATTCAGCTAATCTAGGTGGCAACGCGAAGAGTCTTCCACATTGCAGAAGTGCCAAGTTGGACGAGCCATCCTCAATCCCAACGAAGTAGTTATTAAGGTAGTTGATGGTGGTTATATATCATCTTCACCATAATGGGAAAGTTTGGCAACGAATTAAAAGCACGTCGATTCACCCATGAAACTGTCAGAAGTGGGATTGTGTCCACCGTAGTTGCACGATCATTCAGAGACGGCAACTGCAGATTGTCAGAAGCCATGCAGACACAATGTGTTTAATGCATCGTCTCGATTTTGTTGTTGTTGTTGTTTTGAGTATATGAAGGCGTTTTCGCCATTTTTGTATCTATCGATGGTTGAGCAGAGCTCCCGGTTGTAAAACTTTAATGAAGCACTGATACTCTGGTTATGTATGAACTCTTGAGACTTCTTGCCTTATGAATGCCAATTTCTTTTACATCTTTGCTATACTGTGTTAGAACGACTCAGAATTGGAGGATCCAGTCGAGTTGTAGCTGTCATAGGATGATGTAGGTTGGATCACTGTAGCAGTTATGTCGTTTCTAATCAGTTCTTGTGATTTTCCCAGCACTGAGTGACTTGGAATTGGAGGATCCAGTCAAGTCCCCTTTCAGTTTCTTGAGACCCTGAACCAAGAGGATCTTGCATTCAGATTCTTTCTTCTGCAAACTACTGTAAGCCTATTTCCCAAAGTCATTTGTTCACCTTTCTTACCAAGTCTTCCACCTATTCTCCTTTTAATCAATCCACTAGCTGAAGTTAGATCAAGACCTCCTTTGTTACTTATGTACCAGACCCAGTCCCTGAGTTAGAGTGATATATCCTCGAGTCTTTATCTCCATTGATCACCCCTTTATAAACAAATTGTGACATTAAACTGATGGGTGTCGAGCTCTGCTCCTGCAAGCAATCCAGGAGTAACTTCCGATGCTAACAGGTCCCATCTGTGGCTTCCAGAGAACGACAAGCCTAATAAAATCAAAGTAAATCGTGAACGCTACCTTAAGTTCACGGTCACATATTTGAATGATCCCAACGAACCATTTACACCTTCTGCTGATTCACCCAAAGTACAAGGGATGGACACATTCTTCGGCAATTTCATGGCTGAGGCTTCACCTATCACCAATCCATAACAACAATCCGAGATTATAGCATATATGCAGCCAACAACTTCCACACAAGGGTCCCATGTACCCAATGCAAATCAAATTTGGTCTCGTTATTTCGACGGGTCAAAGTCCAAAGAAGGAGTTGGTGCAGGTTGCGTCATTATCGATCCGACAGGTAACAAAACATTGATGGCATGTAGGTTGGAATTTGAATGTACTAACAATACTACAGAATATGAGGCTTTACTGCAAGGTCTCAGAAAGGCTGTGGATATGAACATTCAAAATTTAACCATCTTTGGCGACTCTAAAATAGTGGTTAGATAGGTAAGAGACTCTATCCACTGTCTGTCTCTGCATCTCAAAGAATACCAGTCTGAGGTATGGAATTTAATGAATAAATTTTCCACTTTAAATATACATTCTATTCCTAGATTGAATAACTCTGAAGTAGATTTATTAGCTAATGTAGCTTCTAAACTTCTTTCTACAGAAGGCTTGTCCCCAGATGCATTCTCCGTTGAGTTGTTGTTTTGGCCATCCATCCCCGACAACATCACGAACTGGAGAGTCTTTGACGACGATCAACAAATTATTAACTTTTTACACATGGAAGAAACCTTTCAAGGTGTGGTCATAGACGAATACACGCACGACGACAATTTGCGCGATTTCACGGTAATACCAGATCCGAGAACTCCTGAATCTTCATCGGATATGGTAAACTCGATCCCTAAATTTGTAGTTAGATTAGATAAGTTTTATGATTTTCAAGATAAATTTAAAAAGATGGTCAACTGTAAAACCAATAGGTCCTCGTCTCTTATGAAAAGGTGAACTTAGGAACTAATGAAAATCCTCAGTGCATTAATCTAGGGGTAGGATGTTCTCAACAAGAAAAAGTTGCATTTATTAAATTGTTCAAAGAATTCAAAGATGTCTTTGCATGGATGCATGATGACCTTAAAACTTTCGACCCTAACATCATACAACATGTCATCTCGATGAAGCCCCAAACCTTACCCTTTCAACAAAAACTAAGGAAAATGCACCCCAAGCTCGAACCGACCATTCAAAAAGAATTGAATAAGCTCCTAAATGTGAAGATAATTTTTCTTGTTAGACACACTCAGTGGGTTTCTAACCGTGTCCCAGTCCGGAAGAAAAATGGGGAAATTCGACTCTGCGTCGATTTTCGTAACCTTAATAGAGCGTCTGATAAAGACAACTATCCTGTCCCACCCATGTAACAGATCCTTCAATAGGTATCTGGTTCTGAGAGGCTATCCTTATTGGATGGTTTCTCAGGATACAACCAAGTCCTGATGTCTCCACCAGACCAACTTAAAACTACCTTCCGTACCCCATGGGGCACATATGCTTATCGTAATATGCCCTTCGGATTGATTAATGCCAGTGCCACTTTTCAGAGAGCAATGGAAATTGCTTTCCGAGGCTTAATCAATCAGTCTGTCGTATTTTACTTAGATGATGTGACTTTATTTTCTAAAAACAAAAACAATCATCTAGCTCACTTACGAGACGTCCTACTGCGATGTCGTAAATACGACATCTCCTTGAATCCCAAAAAATCCATCTTTGCAGTAGAACAGGGTAAACTCTTAGGATTCATTGTGTCTAGTGAAGGGATGATTATTGACCCTGAAAGGACTCAAGTCATCGTGAAACTCCCCCCTCCTACATCCAAAAAATATATGCAGTCTTTCTTAGGCTAGATTAACTTCGTGAGAAGATTTGTCCTCAGTTTCTCTGAAATGGTCAGGCCTTTACAGAGTTTGATTAAGAAAGACACCCAATATAACTGGGGACCCCTAGAAAATCAGGCTTTTAATGCAATAAAGAAGGCCATAATAGACGCTCTGTCTCTCATGAGCCCAGATTTTTATCAAGACTTTACACTCTACACTTTTTCTTCTGACCGTTCCTATGCCGCTGTCTTAACCCAAAAGAATGTCGGTATCCTTGACTGTTTAGTATTCGATAATGCTTCTTACTTTTCCTCTCTTGAGATGAGCAAGTTTGCTTTGGAAAAGAGAATTAAGCTGAAGTATTCTGCTAGCTATTACCCTCAGGGAAACGGATTGGCAGAATCGACAAACAAGAACTTGATTAAAATCATCAAGAGAACAGTGGTTGAAAATCACAAAATTTGGCACAATGCACTGCTAAACGCATTATGGGCTGATAGGGTAACGCCAAAAGTTGTTGTAGGTAACTCCCCCTTTTTTCTCGTTTATGGCAGAGAAGCAATTCTGCCACCTCATATTCTTCTTCCTTCACTTCAGTTGTCACAGAAAGTCCAAGAAGAAGATTGTCTCCCTTTGGAAAACCGAATTAACGCTTTGATGAAGCTAGAAGAGGTAAGAGCCCAAGCTAAACGTAAGTTAGATAAACATCAACTATTGGTTAAAAGCTAGTTCAATTCTAACTCTGCTTCTGATAGGAATTTTGAAGTAGGCGACCTCGTCCTGAAATGGGACAAACCACACGAGGGAAAGGGAGAGCACACAGAATTTCAAAATTTGTGGCTTGGACCATTTTTAATTGCTGAAAAGTTGGGTCCCAGTTCTTTTTGATTGCAAAATCTTGAAGGTCAGCCTGACACCTACCTGGTGAATGGCCAGGCCTTGAAAAGATACTTTGCTTGATAACTACCCTTGTATATCATGTACATATTTTTATTTTGTTTTCTTTTTCGTTTGCTTTCTTGTTTTTGATTTAAATTTACCAGATTGTGTTTTTGGAAATACGCATACCTGTACACTGAGCTATACAGTCAAAGACAATAGAAAATTCCTTCGCTAAAATAACCGCTAAGAAAAAGGTATAAACATCAATGGTATATTTCTGAAATTTATGTTGTGTTGGCAGCCAATTCACATTTTCCACTGTCTTATAAGCTGCCTACACTAATGTTTTGCAAACATCAATTTTTTGTCGCAATTTTCAAGTGAACGACATTTTTATTTTTTGCGACATTTGCACATTTGCCTTCGTTTTGTTTTCACGACTGTAAGCAAGAAAACTCAGTCTTTCGTAGTCGCATTAAAACCATTATTTGAACTATCTTTATCCTTCTTGTTGATGTGCCCATTGCACTTACTTTTCACTTATCGTTATGCAGCTAGCAAAACTTTTGATCTGTACTCTTTGGACATTCTTAGATTGATTGTGTGACTTTGTCTCACTGAATTGTGATACATCAACATTTCGATTTGCTTTTTATTTGACTTACTTGACCATTGGTTTCATGAAAATACATAAGTATGGTGGTTAAATCCTTCATATATATCCTCTAAATGATACCTATGTTTATGTTTTCAAAATTATTGGCACGTTTATTATATGAACACCCATTGGCACATTGGTTAAACTATTGATACGAGATGATACATTGGAACATGATTAAATATTTGGCATTGGTTTCAAATCGTATGTTGATGGTTTAAAAACTATGGAATAATGTTTCAATTGCATGCGTTGGTTGATACACTTACCACTAATTTCATTGGTTGGGCGAATGACATGATTGTTGAACTATGTTATAGTGGGTTGAATAGCTATGAACACCGGTGGTGGTACTATTGGAAATAACTATTTTGCATGGCAGAGATAAGCTCCACCACCTTCGCACGACAACATTTATGCCTAGCCCTTATCCTCGTTCACCTCTGTTAGCTCGAGTACCCTTCGTGCATTTTTCTCCTGTGTGTGCTATGATCCAAACCCTGGGTTTACCGTGTGCTCAGCTCCATGGCACCAGTCATGTGGATCGAGCCAAATGGCAACCAAGCCTTGTTAATGCTTGACAATTCCCAAAACGACTTGGAGGAAAACGGGTGGCTCACCTTCATACAACGATTCGAGGGTTTTAATCTCTGTGTTGCAAAACAGTTCGCTTTGACTTTCGATGGTTGTAGAGCCAAGGTGGGTGACATACAATTGGAAATTGATGAGAAATTTATTAGTTCTGCTACAGGGTTACCCTCCTCGGGACAACGTTGGTTCAAAAATTCTAAGGTCGAGGAGGTGCCATGGATGCTACTGTTCGTCTCCCGAAAGGTCACCTCTTGTGACAGAGGTATGCCCATCTCTGCACTTAAACCACGATGGCATGATACTTTGATGGTAGTCAAACAATTCGTGACCCGTGAGGGTCAATATGGACTTGTGTTTCTCTATCACCTGCGTTTGCTAATGAATTTTATGGGATACTCATTGAATATGCCTTTCTACTTTCAGCGCAACCTATATAGAATGTCGAAAAGGTTTAAAAAAGAGAAGGCTGACAGTAGCCTGTTCCACCATGGACTCATTAAACTTATCATTGTTTATCATTTGAGTTTACACGGTGATAGTTGGAGAGCTTTCGTTGCTCGAAATGGCTTTGATGATACAGACCATGTCCAGGTTGACAAGCCTGTGATTACTGAAACCAATGTTCAGCCACCTGTGTCCTTCCATATCCTATTGCCCTCTCCTAAGCCTTTGGTCGACCCTGCTATTGACTTACCAGATGTTGGAACTGAGAAGGCTGAGGCTATAAAGAAACTTATGAGCAAAAACACTAAGGAAAACCCTACAGCTAATGCCAAGGGTAAAAAGAACGCTTGGCTTATTTTGAGAATGGAAAGGAACAAACCTAAACCTTCTGCTGAGTCAAAGCCTATCATCCTTAGTGAGGATTCAGATTCTGACATAGAACGGTTTCTAGCCAGCGAGTACCCTTACTTGCAGGGTTTATGCCCTGAACCACCTTATGATTTCGTGACGAATCTTTCCCCCTTCCTAAGGAATGATCCCAGTTACCCAGAGATTAAATTGCCTAACAAAACCCTCAGCCATATGACCAAACCCTCACCTTCTCTTTCAAAACCCACAGAACCATCCTGTGACCAATGCGATTTATGGTTGGAACGATACTACATTGATGTTCCCCTACTCCAATCTAAAATCCAATCACTGGAAAGTCAAGTTGCAGTGTTGACCAGCCAAATAGACCAACTCCAAGCAACTGATAAGAGACAGAAGACAACGGGCTCCATCCTTTTCAAAAATGTTGAATCGGCCACAACCGTTATCAACTCCAAATTGTTGTGATCAAGCCATCTGCTCGTCATACAGGTATGATTTTCAAAATTGCTCTAGTTGTGTGAATGATCAGGGTTAATATAATGATTTGAAATTGGTTTTTGAATAGCTCTATTACATTTTGAAATGACTCTTTCATAATGGGTTCATCATGTATATTTTTTCTTTGCTAAAAATAAATGGGATTTCGTTTTGAATATGCAATTTGATCATTCCTGGTTTAGCCATAGATAGATTTTTATTGGATTTGAATGGTTTTCGTTTGGATTTAATTTGGTCGCTTGTTTGATTGAGTCAATGAAACTGATAGTTTGCTTTCAATTGAATTCATTTTGTATCTACTCTGAACAAGAAGTTTCTCATGCTCAATTTATAATACAATCACGTTTGGATTTGATTTGTTCGATTGAGTTAAAATTGATGATTTGTTGTCAAGTGAATTTGTTTGTATCCAATTTAAACATAGAATTCTTCATGCTAGATTTAGCATACGATCATGATTTGATTTCGTTATGGTTAGTATGCGGTGATCGTCGAATGATTTCATGAGTTTGGTTGTTACATATGCTGTGTTATATTCGAAGCTAAAATACAACTCTGATCGTTTCCAATTTGGGAAAAACGACTCTGTTTTTTTGGAAATGATGCTTTCATTAAAGTCTATGCAAATAATATTCATGCCCGAATCATGGAACATTGTTGATATACGATGACTATGTTAAATCCTCACTGTTTGATCCACTTGATTGGATTGCTGTTTATTTTCAGTCAGTTTGATTCGCATCGTAAAAGATGCTCTGTTTGATTTTAATTGGCAAAACGAATTGATTGACTTTGTTATCACTATCGAATCCAGTTATAATTCGTTTAAAATAATTGATTTTAATCAAGGTAAATCGATATTGTCAGCTCATTTGGCTAATAGAAAACGAACGGATATCTATTACGAACTCTATTGATTGATCCTGTTGCGATTTTGTTTGTGAACAGTTATGAATCAGTTATGGTTTAACTCGCTCACGGCCTAGATCGTATGACAATACATTTATCACGATTTGAAAAGTCACCTTGTTTTGAGTTCGGTCGTATCTCCTGTTGTTGAGGAAGAATAACGATTGTCTGTGATTTGTTTGATTATATCAGTTTCCAATTGGATATGAAACGATTTTAAAATTGTTTGATTATGATTTTGTCTACCCGACTCTTGGCAACAAACGAAACATAGTACACCTATCTCTATATTCGGTTGATTGATTTTGATCCTGTTTGATTTCGAATGGTATAACATTTTCAAATTGGATGATTTATTTTCAAATAGCTATTGGATGTTAATTGAATTTGATGCTTAAAAAGATTTTCAATCGATTTTAATGCTGATTTTGTGTCTTATTTAGACCAGCTACATAATTGCAAGATTCTATAGCTAGTCTATAGGATTAGATTTTTATCATTTTATTAATAAAGTATCCTTCTAACTTGTTCATTTTTGGTCCTTTTCAGGTAAATTCGAATTACATGGGACATGCTGGACAGTCTAGGGGATACTTGTTTGTTTATTTTTATTGTAGTTTCCTAGTTTAGTTAAAATTGGGATATCTTCCCAGATTTATGTAAACAGTTTGATAACTTCCATAGGGAGGTTTTACCCTATGGAAAACTTACAAATACTTATTATTTTTGTAATAAGGATCATCTTCACTTGTGGGAGAACCAGGCTATGGATTTCTAATACAAACTGAGACAGAAGTTGATGTTCTGCTACAACTTTAGCTTTCATAATATCAATCTTTTGTTTCAAGTTTATGCATGTCATTTGCAGTTGATTATAGACTACTTTAGCTATCATAGTCTATTGCAGAATGATATGATTTAATTAAAGTGCTATCCATATCTGATTTCTTTCATTACTTAAAAAAATACAGCAATTACTTAGTTTAGTGAATGAATGACAGATTTATCTTCTCAATCAATTGAATTATTTCATATAAGTCTTTGCATACAGGTTTATCTAACTGTGGAGATTTATAAATCATATGATTGTTGTGATTTTTTATGTCTTGTTTGTCCTGTAATCAATACTTGAAGAGCACTGCAGCTATCGTTTACGAGAAGCTTCTGGATAATTCGGTGCGGGTTTCCTCCCTCCGATCAGCTAGCGCAATCATCATACACAAGACAAATCTGGAGCATTTCTCCAGGTCAGTTTGTGATTTATTTGTTAGTTAGTTTGTTTAATATAATTTAAGTAGTTTAGTTAAATATATGTTTAGTTAGATTTGTATTTAGAATTAGTATATTAATTGTGTAGTTTAGTTAGTTTTCTGTTTTATTTCTGCTCATAAAATTACAAAATCAACAAAAACATCTTTCTCTGTCTTAGGGCAGAATATCAATTAGTTTTTCAGGTTTTATTTAAATCTGTAAATTGTGGATATTGTACATTTTGTGAATAAGTTATATTTTAGTTAGTAGGTAGATAGTTAATTAGTTAGAGTTAGTTTAATATTAGTTAGTAGATTGTATATATAGAATAGCTATATTAGTTTGTTTTAATAATTAGTTTTAGTTTAGTTTGTTTAATTGTTAGTTTTAGTTAGATTAGTTTAGTTTTTATTATTAGTTAGATTAGTTATTGTAGATTAGTTTTCTTTTTTTTTATTAGGAACTTAGATCGGCTAATGGAACCGCTAAACCCATCATGGTGGTTCATCCCAAACGGCTTGGGTTATTAGACAACCCCAGACTGGTTCCACTCTTCCAGTTGATGGACGATCGATTTCGCCCATCAACAAATGGCGGTAGAAGGAGGGCCTGAACTTAATTAATGGCACGAGGCAGTCACAAGACTCCTCCACCACCTAATCTCTCACCTATAGTGACTATAAGCCATTCAAACGATAATGTTCCCCCTCAAACAACAACTACTTCAACCGACGATCCACATATCACAATTGAGCCAACAACCCCTAATCCTACAGGTGGTGACATACAAGAGATTGTTCGTCAATCTCTTATTAAAACACATAGTGCCTTAGCCCGTTTGAGGCAACCAAACCGTCCATGGGGTGAACCTTTGGACTTCTCTGATATCAGAGAACAATTAGGTGACACTAACCTCACTGTGAATCCTTCAGATCCAATCTTAAATCCTACTGCAGGAGGATCTAGGATACCCCCTTCACCACCTCCATCATCTCCTTCCTCTTCTGGAGGAGATTCCTCTAACGAAGGAAATTCCCCTTCTCGGCCTTCCACACCCACTACCCCAATGGAAAATTAGAACAACCCTGCTAAACCATGGCTTGATCGGGATGTCATAGCTGTACCTGGAGCTCAGCACCCTCTACCTAAACATCTGGAGAAATGGCTTCCCAAGTTTGATCCTGACTCAAAATAGATCGCTGAAGATCACATTAAAAATTTTATGTTAGCCATAAGACTCCGCAATGTCGAACATGAAGACGTTGTCTATAGGTTGTTCCCATATACTTTCGAGGGTAATGCATCCACATGGTACTTTTCCCAACAACTGCATACCATTGTGTCTTGGGAAAAGTTTGAGTCATGACTTTTGGAAAAATTCGGAGATGGTAAACCTCCGGAAGTCCTAGTCATGGACCTTTCTAGCTTAAGAATGAACCCAAAAGAAAAATTTAAAGACTTTAATCAAAGATTCTTGACACTTAAAAACTGAATCCCAGTAGATTCTATGCCTGCTGAGAGTCTTATAATAGCATACTACACTAAATCTTTGCATCAAAGTATAGCTATTTGGGTTAAACAATCTAAGAAAGCCACATTGTTAGAAGCCTTCGAGGAGGCCTGCCAGATTGAAAAAGACATACTTAGTCTTAAGGACTCTACTAGAAACGAAACTAAAACTAGTACTTCTTCCAAAAAGAAGATCGAAATCCTCCCCAGACCCACTCAAAGTAAAACACAACCTGAAAACTCTGATTTGGAAAACTTAACTAAAGTTGTTCAAAAACTGTCAAATCAAGTTATAGACTTAAAAAGGTCGACTGAAGAAGCTTCCTCGAGCAAAGGTCCTTACAAGCCCCCGTTCCGAAATCCTTTTCCTACCAACCGACCTAATCCAACCACAGAAGGCCTAAATCTAGAAAGTTTTCAATGTGCCCTCACAACAATTCTAGAAGCCCAAGGTAACTTGATACCTCCTGAGATCCTTGAGGAGGTAGTTGAACAAGAGACAGTTCAAGAAGAAGACTCTTCTCCGAACATTTTTGGACACTTCTTGGATAGCATCTTTCAAGCTAACTTCGAGACAGTTCATCCTTATAATACCATGAGTAAGACAACAAACAAACCTTCTACCAAAAACATTACAACTTTGCCTCCAAAGCAATCTAAATCAGCTGAGACTAAACAAAGTAATGTGAACCCCAACTTAGATTATGATGTTGTTGAAGATCTTAAAAAGTTAAGGGATAAAATTTATATTTATGAGTTATTGAAGTTTCCATTTTTGTTACAAAAAATGTTGCTAAATATTTCAGAGAATGGTAAAAATGGTAACTCTAATGGTAACAAGATTGTGCAGAACAAAGTTCCCCAGAAGACTTCCACTAAAAATAATCCTGATCTTCAAGATAAAGGAAGCCTTATTGTAAGTAATGTAAACAATGTAAATAATGTAGATAAAGTAGCTTTAGAAACTGCGAGTAAAAAGCCACAAGCTACTACTCTTAGTACTCGCAAAAATGTACCTCCATTTCTATTAACTTTCGAGATCTTCAATAGAAACATGCACAATTGTATGGTAGAATCAGGGGCGTCATCTAATATGATGACTTGGTCTGTTTGCCAAAAGATTAACACTGAAGTTGAACCATCTTCTTTAAAAATCATACAACTTGATCGGACAAATGTCAAAGTTATAGGCGAACTAAAGAATGTACTTATTATATTATCGTCTAACCCCAAGGTTCATCAAGTTATTGATATAATTGTTGTGGATATTCCAGAAGTGTATGGTCTGTTTTTAAGTACGGACTAGTTGGAGAAACTACATGGTTATTTCGCAACAGATTGATCCCATCTATGGCTTCCAGAAAATGGCAAGCCTAATAAAATCAAAGTAAATCGTGAGTGCTACCTTAAGTTCACGGTCACATATTTGAACGATCCCAATGAACTGTATACACCTTCTGTTGATTCACCTGAAGTACAAGGAATGGACACCTTCTTCGGAAATTTCATGGCCGAGGCTTCACCTATCACCAATCCAGAACAACAGTCCGAGATTGTATCATATATGCAGCCAACAACTTCCACGCAACGATCCCATGTACCCGATGCAAATTAAATTTGGTCTCTCTATTTCGACGGATCAAAATCCAAAGAAGGAGCTGGCGCAAGCTGCATCATTATCGATCCGACAGGTAACAAAACATTAATTGCATGTAGGTTGGAATTTGAATGTACTAACAATACTGCAGAATATGAGGCTTTGCTGCAAGGTCTCAGAAAATCTTTGGATATGAACATTCAAAATTTAACCGTCTTTGGCGACTCTGAAATAGTGGTTAGACATGTAAGAGACTCTATCCACTATCTTTCTCCACATCTCAAAAGCTACCAGTCTGAGGTATGGAATTTAATGAATAAATTTTCCGCTTTCAATATAAATTCTATTCCCAGATTGAATAACTCTGAAGCAGATTTATTAGCTAATGTAGCTTCTAAACTTCTTCCTACAGAAGGATTTTCCCCAGATGCATTCTCCGTCGAGCTACTTTTTCGACCATCGGTCCTTGACAACATCACGAACTGGAGAGTATTTGACGACGATCAGCAGATTATTAACTTTCTGCACATGGAAGAAACCTTTCAAGGAGTGGTGATAGACGAACACACGCATGATGATAATTTGCATGATTTCATGGTAATATCAGATACGAAAACTCCTGAATCTTCATCGGATATGGTAAACTCGATCCCTAAATTTGTAGTTAGACTAGAGAAGTTTTATGATTTTCAAGATAAATTTAAAAAGACGGTCAATTGTAAAACCAATAGTTCCTCGTTATCTTATGAAAAAGTGAACTTAGGAACTAATGAAAATCCTCAGTGAAATAATCTAGGGCTAGGATGTTCTCAACAAGAAAAAGTTGCATTTATTAAACTATTTAAAGAATTTAAAGATGTCTTTGCATGGACGTATGATGACCTTAAAACTTTTGACCCTAAAATCATACAACATGTCATTCTGACGAAGTCCCAAACCTTACCCTTTCAACAAAAACTGAGGAAAATGCACCCCAAGCTTGAACCGACCATTCAAAAAGAATTGAATAAGCTCCTAAATGCTAAGATAATTTTTCCTGTTAGACACACTCAGTGGGTTTCTAACCTTGTCCCAGTCTGGAAGAAAAATGGGGAAATTCGACTCTGCGTCGATTTGCAGAACCTTAATAGAGCGTCTGATAGAGACAACTATCCTGTCCCGCCCATGGAACAGATCCTTCAACAGGTATCTGGTTCCAAGAGGCTATCTTTACTAGATGGTTTCTCGGGGTACAAATAAGTTCTAATGTCTCCGCCAGACCAACTTAAAACTACCTTCCGTACTCCATGGGGGACTTATGCTTATCACAAAATGCCCTTTGGATTGATTAATGTTGGAGCCACCTTTCAGAGAGCAATGGACATTGCTTTTCGAGGCTTAATCAATCATTCCATCATAGTTTACTTAGATGATGTGACTGTATTTTCTAAAAACAAAAACGATCATCTAGCTCACTTATGAGTCGTCCTACTACGATGTCGTAAATATGGCATCTCCTTGAATCCCAAAAAATCCATCTTTGCAATAGAACAGGGTAAACTCTTAGGATTCATTGTTTCTAGTGAAGGGATGATTATCTACCCTGAAAGGACTCAAGTCATCGTGAAACTTCCCCCTCCTGCATCCAAAAAATCCATGCAGTCTTTCTTAGGCCAGATTAACTTCGTGAGAAGATTCGTCCCTAGTTTCTCCAAAATGGTCAGGCCTTTACAAAATTTTATTAAGAAAGACACCCAATATCACTGGGGACCCCTAGAAAATCAAGCTTTTAATGCAATAAAGAAGGCCATAATAGACGCTCCGTCTCTCCTGAGCCCAGATGTTTCTCAAGACTTTACACTCTACAATTTTTCTTCTGACCGTTCCTATGCCGCTGTCCTAACCCAAAAGAATGTCGAGAACAATGAAGTACCCATTGTTTTTATGAGATCTGCTTTCAAAGGCGTTGAACTTAATTACCAAGCGGTAGATCGAAAAACCTACATTGTTTTCAAAGCAGTTAAACACTTCCGGTCCTATCTTTTGAAGTCAAGGACGAAAGTCATTGTCCCCTACCTAGACATGAGGAACCTGTTAGTGCAAAAGGAACTAGGAGAAAAAAGAGCCAGCTGGGTCACCTCCTTGCAGGAGTATTACTTAGAAATCACCCCATCTCAGATAGTGAGAGGCCAAGGGTTATGCAAGTTAGTTGTTGATTCAACAGCAGGACAACAAGAAGAAAGTGATATGTCAGACCTAGGACCAAGCGATCAAAGTCTAATCTGTTGCACACAAAACACTGTAAGTCCTTGGTATGACGATATAATATTCTATCTTGAACATGGTGTTAGCGATAACAAACGCACTGGCATTTTTTGAAGAATGATGCCTAATCTTTTAGGGGAAATTTGACTAGCTTCATGGGCTCCAAATGCAGATTTGAAAGCACCATTGGAAAGCTTAGGATTTTTAGATGTCGATCGACTATTTAAGCATGCAAAACGAACTCTCCATGACTGAGAAATTTGATTTTGAAAAAATTTGCACTTTCACCAGCGTAGAAGGAAGAATTATAATTAGTTAGCTGGTGAAAGCTCCGCCTTTCACTAGCTAAGGAGCAGATTTTCGGGTAAATTAGCTGGTGAAAGCCTGTCACGGACAGAAAAGCCAAATTTTCACCCAGATCGGGATTTTTTGGGTTAGAATGGTTTGAAAAGGTTTCAAATAGATAGGTGGTGAATTATCAAGTCAAAATCTGAAGG
>JASDQU010103624.1:217697-229288 GCA_032191745.1 Picea mariana
CATTCTTGGAGATGAAAGTCAAAAGGGAATTTTTTGACTAGATTTGGTCATTTTCAAGAGAAAAATGATAGGGATTTTTGGCACACATCATCAAATTCGAATTTCATCTTTGGAGGACTAGATCAAACATCCTTGGGAGGCTAAAACTGCACTTCATCAACAATCTACTATTTTTAGAAATCATTAAATAAGACCTTTCCTATTTTGTTTTGATTTTCCATTCTAGATCCATTTTTGTAGGATCTCATCCTACACTTGTTGTATCTGTTTTGATTTTGATTATTTTTAGTAAATCTGATCCATCTTTAAAGGATCTAGATTTCATTTTGTAAGGCTATAAAGCCAAAGACATTTGGAGCACTAGGGGGTTCATTTTTGGATACAGAAATACTATATTGTAATTAGGCTTATTGATGCTAATACTAAATCACAAGTTTCTTTCTCTTTTGATGTCAGTTTTCCACCTTCTTTCTGTACTTTTATCTGAGTTGTCTAGCCTTGAATGACTTTTATCTCATTGTTTGGCTCATATCTTGATAAATAGTTTCTTCATTGCTTATTAGACCCTACATTATGTACTGGTTTATGAGCAACTTGTTCTTCACCCACTTAAAGTTATCTACTGATTATCAATCCATGAGAGCACCGGTTCATTTGTTTACCATCTTGACTGTTTGCATACCTTGTTTGAATTGAGTTATCCCATTGATCCATCTACACAAAACACAAATTTTTTTTTTACTTGAAGTTACCAAGCACCTTTGGTCTACAACCACAAAGGGTTTCTTGGAGTGATAAAAAAATGGCGTCGTTGCCAGGGAGAGGAGATTGAAGCTTAGCTTCCTTGGGAGACGACACAAGATCCAGCTTTGATGATAGACAAATCCTGGACATTATTTCCGTTGTAATCATCCATTTTGCGACTCCATGAAGGACAAATTTGGTGGCGACTCCATGAAGGAAGAATTCAGTGGCGACTCCATGAAGGACAGATCTCTTGGCAACTCCATTGGTATGATATGAACAAGATCTTAGCCAAGAGGTATGCGTTCGGTGATTTTTCTTATATTGTTGGTTTCCCTAATCAAGTACCTGCTAGAGATGAATGGGAGAACAGTCTTCCCAGATTTTGAGGAGAAGAGTGGGAAGTGCCAGCAGAACATTTGCTGGACTTTCATGATTACATGCATCAGTTGCAGGTAGTGCATGAGGATGTTCAGATTCAGTTATTCTGTTTTTCATTAGAAGGGATTGCTCGTGATTGGTACCTGTCTTTGCCTATTGCTAGTATCAGCTCTTTGGCTGATTTTCATTCTTCCTTTCATGTGTTTTGCAATGGCATATTTTCAGCTGATCTTCTCTATCCTCAATGTTGTCATGAGTTTAGTTTATTGTATAACGATCCAGACACTCATGAAGAATATGTTGTTGAAGAGGATACTATTCATCATAATCAGGAGATCAGTAATCTACACCATGATAACTTTAGTGATGCTTTTAACATCATATCAAATGCATCTACTCTTGTAAGATGTTATGAAGATCAGATTTTTCTTTCTGAAAATTTTGAAGAGGTTAAGCAGATTGACAGATTTGCAAGTGACAGTTTCAGATATGAAGAGATTGATGTGGGCAGCCCACATTTTTTAGATTTGTAAACAAAGGCAGATTGCAGTACATATGAGGAGAGTAATGGTAAAGAGGAGCAGAAAGGTTCAAATCAGAAATTCAGTTTGTATTTTCCTCCAGCAGAGATCAAGCTGTCTACATTCGACATTGAGTTTTGTGAAGGAAAAGAAGAGCAGCTGAAACACAGTCAGTTGGATCACCAGTTCAAAAAGGTATTTCTTTATGAATTCGATGACCCTATTGCTGGCTATTTAGATTCCATGAGAAGCATAAATCCAAGGATAATTTTGTCAGAAGGAGATTATCTTTATTATCCGCTCAAACCTCTTTTCTGCATGATATGGCTTTCATTACTTTTCGGGTCAAGATCTACTATGATGCCTGTAAATTAGTTTCTGACATGGTTGTATTGGAAGTATGATTTTACTTGATCACTATACTTCTATTGGCTAGATGTAGAAGTAGACAGGAAAATAAGCTCGTTTTATGAGCACGTAGATCATTTTCAGTTATTGTTGAATAAGCAGAGGCACATTGAGTTTTGATGGAATTGCAGTTTTGGAGGTGAAAGTTCATTTTGGGCTAAGTCAGAGTTTTCACCAACGCACAACGCGATTTTATGACCAGTTAGCTGGTGAAAGGCAGTGCTTTCACCAGCTAACCAATGAATCATAAGGCGAGTTAGTCGGTGAAAGTAGAAAAAGCATTTCTGAAAGCTACAGTTTTGCAGAAGGATCAGTGCTAAAGGCCATTTTTTTTTTTTTGAGAATGTTTTATTCCCTCTATCCCTCTGTAAGATTCATTTTTCTTCTCAGCCTTTGAAAATATCTTTGCCTAAGATTGCTTTACCTCTAGGGTTCTCAATCTGCAATGCAAAAAATACAAACAAAATTTCATTCCATGGCTTTTATGTCTTTATTACTTTGATAAAGTTCCCTAAAGTAAAAGTGATGTATCCTTTAAGTGAGTTAACCCTGGGATTATGTTATACACTATCCTAAATCCAATCATTAAATCTAGTGCATGGACTAAAATCTAAGGTTGAGGTCATATTAGAGCTTTGTCCAAGCTTTAAATCTTAAATCGAACCACGAATCAAGCCATTGATCAAACCATGCGTTCTGCCAACGCTATAACATGTTTTATTTATAGTTGTTTTTGTTTTGCATGGCCATGTTTATCCTTTAAGATCACAGATGCCAGTGCCCTGCAAGGATTGCATTTACCAGGTGTTGTTAGGGTTTCTTCTAGTAAATCAGGGAATAACTTTCGGCTACAGTTTCTACAACAAGAACGTTGAAAATACTCTGTTCCAGACATGCTTGATTGGCATGGGAAAACAATGGTTAAAAGTCTAGTTTGGTAAGCAAACTTTTCATACAGATAAAACCAGAGGATGTTCGTGTCTTAGAAAATACTTCATTTGCGTTGGTGATGCAAAAGTGGTCTTCTGAAATTCGTCATCATAGATTCAAATTGCTACAACATCTAATGCGGTTGCAATGGGAGAGAGCTACTCAGCACTTATCATAGGCAGCTTTATCAATTTATCTTTCTATTCTGTTGAAGAAATAATTGGATGGTGATTGTATGTACAGAAGCGGCATTAGAATTCTGAATCGGCAACGGTATTCTGAAATGAAGTACCATACATATTTTTGCAAACGGTGGTGTACGCGGTGATTGTTTATGCATCAATTGACTTTAGTTGGAGAGTAGCCAAATTATTTGCTCTCTCCTCGGGTTTCACAAATCTGCATGGTTTTCTACAGCTTCATAATTCCATGTACGCGGATTCTTGTGTGGTGGAGATGGTGTTATTGGGGTTCTCCCTTAGCATGGATTCTCTATGGACTGATAGCATCTCAGTTCGGGAATATTTAAGATGAAATGTGATGGCCGATGGGGGGAAGCAGAAGTGAGCAAATTCTAGAGGTGTGCGTAGGCCCTTATCCAATAATCGCACGATGCTACTCCTATTTGATGAGAGCTGCAATCAAAACCAACTGGGACTAGATTCTTTTGATAAAATCCAAGTTAGAAACGTATGGAAGAGATGGAAAATAAATGGAGCGTATATCCCAGATTTTCAGGCACAGAATCAGTGGCAATTAAATGGCTGGAGACACCTGTCAGCCACTAGGAATACAACTCTTTGTTACTCGAGTGTGTAAACGTGGAGTGAGGATCAGGGATGATATACAAAATGCCCATTACTATTGGTTCATGAAGCAGTATGGTAAATATTATGGTGGTTTCCCTAGACGATTTAAAAGTTCCCCTTGAAATGGAATTTCTAAATCAGGCCAAGATGATACACGTTCCTTTTATTGGGTTGCGCTACTTGTTGAGTCCTGTTGTTTCTAATATTGTAATTTTAAGAGCATGATTCTCTCGGCTAGATGTATCTTGGTGCTGCAACTTGACAAACGACGCTTTAGAGCTATTAGCAGATTCCTCTTCTCTTCTATGGGATCTTATATTGTTTGGTTTAACCTAGGTCATAGATAAGTTCCTTGAAGGCCATTCAAATGTGCTTCTGAAAGTTACTGGAGTGAATTACCAACTCCTTCAGTGAGAAGACATTATTTTTTCAAGAGTAAAGAGTCAGTAATCTTTTGCAAGTTGTACAACAATGATACAGGATATTGGGAGAAATGGGGTTTCTGGCTTGTTTTAAAACTCATTTTTGTTGCAATCTACGCTTCCATTTTATCCCTCCCTCACACCAAATGGCACAATAGATTACCAGCAAGATCGGCATTTTATAACTACATCTGTGCACTGTTTTTGTTGAATACCATATCTGCATTTGGCTGTGGATTACTGGCATCTGGGGTTGGCATTGGCTACTGGATCTATGGCTTTACAAATATCTATTACCATTCATTTTATCCTCCTTTTGTATATGTAAATTTTCTTGCAGGTCTTTTCGAGGAAGAAGATTTACACTTGAAGGATGTCTACTATTCTAAGCTGAAGGATTTTATGGGAAAATTCGAAAGTTACAAACAACTACATTATCCAGGGCACTCACAAGCTTGATGTGTTAACTCTTCCTGCTGAGTTCAAGGACGACAGCGTTCTACATGTGGGAATTCTGAAGATCTCACCACCGATGATGGGAGTGGCAAATGGCTTGAATATAACATCTGGCTAGATGCACTACCTATATAATCACACAACTGGTGGTAGAAAAATCACAAGAGCAGTTTGAGCTATCCTTGGCAGCCTATTAGGCTTGATACATTTAGGAATATAAGGAAGAATGCATAACCAGTAGTGGAGCTCGATAACATATGGGAAGCGACTATTACACAGGCATGCCATCCAAGACACAAGGTTGAGAACTTGATGACTACCTTCTAGAGTTGGTTGGCTATATGAACACATTTGCAAGGAACGACACACTGACTATGTCACCTCATCTGGGCCCTGATGTTGTTTCCTGTGCTTCTCAATCATGGTCTGCAATGCTCAACAAGAGAAGGAGTAAAGACATCTCATCAAAAGACCCACATATTTTCAAAGCATTCCTTGAGGCAACCGATATGGTGCAATTCAGCTTTGACTCTACTGATCCAGGAACATGGAAAACTGCTGAAATAGAGTGTAAGATTGGGTTGCAGGCATTCACCATATAATGAGCAACATGAGAAGTGAAGCCTGAGTAGCTTCACATGTTAGGGAAATATAATAGGATAAATCAGTCAGTCACCAAGAATATTAAGTGCAGAATAGAGCAGAGAGATATTCTTTTTGCACAGGTCCGAGATTTATTGTTCCAAATGATTTGAGGGTGGATTATAATGATGAAAAATAATTAATTGCATCAGTATCAAAGTCTATTTTTGTGTTTGAGGTTTTTTGGCCAGGTGGAATTGGTTACTTATTTTCTGGGCAATAAACTATTTAATGCCAAAGATGGAAAATTCAACTTGTCCACAGCTTATTAAGGTGTATCACATCTATTGAAGACTTGAAGGAGATCGAAGATTGCTGAGGATTTATTTGATAAAGGATCTGAAAATGCGTTGTATCTGTAGTTGTTGCTGTATTGATACACGATCTAGAAAAGGTTTACAGAGACATGGTTGCAACCGGCAACACCCTCCGTTGGTGGATTCACAGCCTGAGTTTTTATTATTACTTTAGACTTATCTATGGATTCTTTATGATCGTCCATACAATCCAATGTATTTTTGGTTTACTGTAGTCCTTGATCCTACTTCTATACCTTATGTAAATGCTAGTGGTGGTGCAGCTTGGTTTCCTCATTGTGTTTCTGGAAGGCTGAAATATGCAATTGGTGAAAATCCTCATGTCTCTCCTAATCATGGAAGATATTCATGGTGGATATGCCTGGTGACCGTATACTGAGAAATGGGTGCGCTGTAAACAGAGAGAGGAGCTTTGTTTAGCAAGCCCTGAGGTCTTTGTACTCTTGCAGGTAATCAAGATTCATCAAATTTTTGGGTAAGTTTCTGTTTTCGGTGGTTTAGGCGAGCCTGTGTGTGCTCATTAACCATCGAAAAGGTTGAATGACTCCATGACCCAATACAAAAGGCACAAGGTCTTCTAGGTTCTTGGAGACCTTGCAGGGATGTCTCCATCCCAGTTGGAGCCAGATGTTAGTGATAAAAAATGCACTAGCATTTTTTGAAGAATGATGCCTAATATTGTAGGGGAAATTTGACTAGATTCCTGGTCTCCAAATGAATATTTGAAAGCACCATTGGAAAGATTAGGATTTTTAGATGTCGATCGACTATTTAAGCACGCAAAACGGACTCTCCATGACTGAGAAATTTGATTTTGAAACAATATGCACTTTCACCAGCGTAGAAGGCAGAATTATAACTAGTTAGCTTGTGAAAGCTCCGCCTTTCACCAGCTAAGGAGCAGATTTTTGGGTAAATTAGCTGGTGAAAGCCTGTCATGGCCAGAATAGACAAATTTTCACCTAGATCAGGATTTTTTGGGTTAGAATGGTTTAAAAAGGTTTCAAATAGATAGGTGGTGAATTATTAAGTCAAAATCTGAAGGCCATTCTTGGAGATGAAAGTCAAAAGGGAATTTTTTGACTAGATTTGGTCATTTTCAAGAGCAAAATGATAGGGATTTTTGGCACACATCATCAAATTCGAATTCCATCTTTGGAGGACCAGATCAAACAACCTTGGGAGGCTAAAACTGCACTTCATCAACAATCTACTATTTTTAGAAATCATTAAATAAGACCTTTCCTATTTTGTTTTGATTTTCCATTCTAGATCCATTTTTTTAGGATCTCATCCTACACTTGTTGTATCTGTTTTGATTTTGATTATTTTTAGTAAATCTGATCCATCTTTCAAGGATCTAGATTTCATTTTTTAAGGCTATAAAGCCAAATACATTTGGAGCAATAGGGGGTTCATTTTTGGATACATAAATACTATATTGTAATCAGGCTTATTGATGCTAATACTAAATCACAGGTTTGTTTCTCTTTTCATGTCAGTTTTCCACCTTCTTTCTATACTTTTATCTCATTTGTCTAGCCTTGAATGACTTTTATCTCATTATTTGGCTCATAGCTTGATAAATAGTTTCTTCATTGCTTATTAGACCCTACATTGTGTACTGGTTTATGAGCAACTTGTTCTTCGCCCACTCAAAGTTATCTACTGATTATCAATCCATGAGAGCACTGGTTCATTTGTTTACCATATTGATTGTTTGAATACCTTGTTTGAATTGAGTTATCCCATTGATCCATCTACACAAAACACAAAAACATTTTTACTTGAAGTTACCAAGCACCTTTGGTCTACAACCACAAAGGGTTTCTTAGAGTGATAACAAAATGGCATTGTTGCCGGGGAGAGGAGATTGAAGCTCAGCTTCCTTGGGAGACGACACAAGATCTAGCTTTGATGATAGACAAAGCCTGGAAATTATTTTGGTTGTAATCATCTATCTGGAAACTCCATGAAGGATGAATTCGATGGCGACTCCATGAAGGACAAATTCAGTGGCGACTCCAAGAAGGACGGATCTGTTGGCAACTCCACTGGTATGATATGAACAAGATCTTAGCCAAGAGGTATTCATTCTATGATTTTTCAAATATTGTTGGTTTCCCTAATCAAGTACCTGCTAGAGATGAATGGGAGAACAATCTTCCCAGATTTCAAGGAGAAGAGTGGGAAGTGCCAGCTAAACATTTGCTGGACTTTCATGATTACATGCATCGGTTGCAGGTAGTGCATGAGGATGTTCAGATTCGGTTATTCTATTTTTCATTAGAAGGGATTGCTCGTGATTGGTACCTATCTTTGCCTATTGCTAGTATCAGCTCTTTGGATGATTTTCATTCTACCTTTCATGTGTTTTGCAATGGCATATTTTCAGCTGATCTTCTCTATCCTCAATGTTGTCATGAGTTTAGTTTATTGTATAAAGATCCCGACACTAATGAAGAATATGTTGCTGTAGAAGATACTATTCATCATAATCAGGAGATAAGTAATCTACACCATGATAACTTTAGTGATGCTTTTAACATCATATCAAACGCATCTACTGTTGTAAGTTGTTATGAAGATCAGATTTTTCTTTTTGAAAATTTTGAAGAGGTTAAGCAGATTGATAGATTTGCAAGTGACAGTTTCAGATATGAAGAGATTGATGTGGGCAGCCCACATTTTTTAGATTTGTAAACAAAGGCAGATTGAAGTACATATGAGGAGAGTAATGGTAAAGAGGAGCAGAAAGGTTCAAATCAAAAATTCAGTTTGTATTTTCCTCCAGCAGAGATCAAGCTGTCTACATTCGGCATTGAGTTTTGTGAAGGAAAATAAGAGCAGCTGAAACACAGTCAGTTGGATCACCAGTTCAAAAAGGTATTTCTTTATGAATTTGATGACCCTATTGCTGGCTATTTAGATTCCATGAGAATCATAAATCCAAGGATATTTTTGTCAGAAGGAGATTATCTTTATCATCCGCTCAAACCTCTTTTCTGCATGATATGGCTTTCATTACTTTTCGGGTCAAGATCTACTATGATGCCTATAAATCAGTTTCTGACATGGCTGTATTGGAAGTATGCTTTTACTTGATCAATATACTTCTATTGGCTAGATGTAGGAGTAGACAGGAAAATAAGCTCGTTTTATGAGCATGTAGATCATTTTCAGTTATTGTTGAATAAGAAGAGGCACATTGAGTTTTGATGGAATTGCAGTTTTGGAGGTGAAAGTTCATTTTGGGCTAAGTCAGAGTTTTCACTAGTGCACAGCGCGATTTTATGACCATTTAGCTGGTGAAACGCAGCGATTTCACCAGCTAACCAGTGAATCATAAGGCGAGTTAGTTGGTGAAAGCAGAAAAAGCATTTCTGAAAGCTACAGGTTTGCAGAAGGATCAGTGCTAAAGGCCATTTTTTTTTTTGAGAATGTTTTATTCCCTCTATCCCTCTGTAAGATTCATTTTCCTTCTCATCCTTTGAAAATCTCTTTGCCTAAGATTTCTTTACCTCTAGGGTTCTCAATCTGCAATGCAAAAAATACGAACAAAATTTCATTCCATGGCTTCTATGTCTTTATTACTTTGACAAAGTTCCCTAAAGTAAAAGTGATCTATCCTTTAAGTGAGTTAACCCTGGGATTATGTTATACATTGTCCTAAATTTAATCATTAAATATAGTGCATGGACTAAAATCTAAGGTTGAGGTCATATTAGAGTTTTGTCCAAGCTTTAAATCTTAAATCGAACCACGAATCAAGCCATTGATTAAACCATGCGTTCTGCCAAAGCTATAACATGTTTTTTTTATAGCTGTTTTTGTTTTGCATGGCCATGTTTATCCTTTAAGATCACAGATGCCAGTGCCCTGCAAGGATTGCATTTACCAGGTGTTGTTAGGGTTTCTTCTAGTAAATCAGGGAAGAACTTTTGGCTACAATTTCTGCAACAAGAACGTTGAAAATACTCTGTTCCAGACGTGCTTGATTGGCATGGGAAAACAATGGTTAAAAGGCTAGTTTGGCAAGCAAACTTTTCATACAGATAAAACCAGGGGATGTTCATGTCTTAGAAAATACTTCATTTGCATTGGTGATGCAAAAGTGGTCTTCTAAAATTCGTCATCATGGATTCAAATTGCTACAGAATCTAGTGCGGTTGCAATGGGAGAGAGCTACTCAGCACTTATCATAGGCAACTTTATCAATTTATCTTTCTATTCTGTTGAAGAAATAATTGGATGGTGATTGTATGTACAGAAGCGGCATTGGCATTCTGAATCGGCAACGGTATTCTGAAACGAAGTACCATACATATTTTTGCAAATGGTGGTGTACGTTGTGATCATTTATGCATCGATCGACTTTAGTTGGACAACAGCCAAATTCTTTGCTCTCTCCTCGGGTTTCACAAATCTACATGGTTTTCTACATCTTCATAATTCCACGTCCGTGGATTCCTGTGTGGTGGAGATGGTGTTATTGGGGTTCTCCCTTAGCATGGATTTTCTATGGACTGATAGCATCTCAGTTCAGGAATATTTAAGATGAAATGTGATGGCTGATGGGGGGAAGCATAAGTGAGCAAATTATAGAGGCGTGCGTAGGCCCTTATCCAATAATCGCACGATGCTACTCCTATTTGATGAGAGCTGCAATCACAACCAAATCGGACTGGATTCTTCTGATAAAATCCAAGTTAGAAACGTATGGAAGAGCTGGCAAATAAATGGAGCGTATATCCCATATTTTTAGACACAAAATCAGTGGCAATTAAATGGCTGGGGACACCTGTCAGCCACTAGGAATACAACTCTTTGTTACTCGAGTGTGTAAACGTGGAGTGAGGATCAGGGATGATATACAAAATGCCCATTACTATTGGTTCATGAAGCAGTATGGTAAATCTTATGGCGGTTTCCCTAGACGATTTCAAAGTTCCCCTTGAAATGGAATTTCTAAATCAGGCCAAGATGATACACGTTCCTTTTATTGGGTTGCGCTACTTGTTGAGTCCTGTTGTTTCTAATATTGTAATTTGAAGAGCATGCTTCTCTCGGCTAGATGTATCTTGGTGCCGCAACTTGACAGATGATGCTTTAGAGCTGTTAGCAGATTCCTCTTCTCTTCTATGGGAGCTTATATTGCTTGGTTTAACGCAGGTAACAGATAAGTTCCTTGAAGGCCATTCAAATGCGCTTCTGAAAGTTACTAGAGTGAATTACCAACTCCTTCAGTGAAAATACATTATTTTTTCAAGAGTAAAGAGTCGGCAATATTTTGCAAGATGTACAACAATGATACAGGAGATTGGCATAAATGGGGTTTTTGGCTTGTTTTAAAACTCATTTTTGTTACAATCTACGCTTCCATTTTATCCCTCCCTCACACCAAATGGCACAACAGATTACCAGCAAGACCGACATTTTACAACTACATCTGTGCACTATTTTTGTTGAATACCATATCTGCATTTGGCTGTGGCTTACTGGCATCTGGGGTTGGCATTGTGTTATAACCCTAAATTGCACTATCCCTGCTTACCTGGCATCAGGCCAACTCATTCCTCTCCCCAGTGGAGTCGCCAATTCTGTTGTGGGGTATTCTACCCTACGGACTAATAAGCTAGGGCTCTAAACTTATACGCAGATCATGACCCTTAAGATTTAACTTTTGACCTTCTACCCAAAATCTCAATCCCTTTTCTCAGGCAAACACGGGAAGAATAAACCAACCTTTTTCCAATGGTTGAAGTAGATCCTCCGTTGAGTTGTTGTCTCCTTGCTGCTGCTCCTTCCACAAAGCTTCCTGCAATCAAGACAATACTATGCATGCATGCTACTGATCTACTAGGGGGTTAGAGATAAAACACAAATCAAATAACATAGATGAGACTTATGTATTCGGGACGGGAAAAGTATCTTTTCATTAACTTCAATATGAACCAACTT
>JASDQU010103624.1:245571-260160 GCA_032191745.1 Picea mariana
CAAGGTTAGTGGGTTCAAACATGAATACAGTGTTTCTAATATGCACAGGTAAACCTCCTATATACTTCATAAGAGTTTCTTGTGTATGTAATGGGATATCTAACATCAATTCCATTTTACGAAAGCTATATGTATACTCTTGGACTATTTGTCCTTTTTCTTAGTTTTAAATATTTCCATTCAATTAATGTTTTTTCTTTATAACCCAAAGGATAGAATTGTTTTCTAAGTGCATAAATGAAGCTTTTCCATGATGGAAATACATTACCCACTTGTTGCGTTCCCTTTTGCAACTTGCTTTGCCACTAGATGAGAGTTGTACCTGCAAGTCTAAAAGATGCCAAATTGATTTGTGTGGCCTCATCCTTGATCTGTTGCACACTATAGTAAACCTTCATCTGCCTGATCCAATTGTCAAGTTTCTCTGCATTTACTTCACCATCATATATGGGTAACTCAAATTTAACATCAAGTTTTAATAATGGCATTTCCTTATTATGTTTATAAACATGTTTCTTTGCATTAGATTAAGAACTTGAACTTAAAGAAGAAGGAGAAGAAGGAGGTGATGATGGAGGTGAAGGAGGAATCTGAGGATGATCCTCTTCCTCTTCACTTTTTCCCTTTGAAGATTCACCCAAAACTGGTCTCTTTCATTCCAAGTAATCCTTGTACAAAACTTTCACCATCTCCGACATAGCAAGGAAAGTTTTCCAGAACTCTTTCTCATCCTGAGAAAGCCCTTCTTTCGATGCCATCTTCTCGCTGTGAGAAGCTATCTTTCTCAATCCAATTAATGGATTCTCTACAACAAGCTCGCCTTCACCACACTGTAGCTTTTCCCTGGTTAACATGCATAACTCAAATCCAAACGTCAACTAGCTCTGATACCACTTGATCCGGAAAATATCTTTTAATGACTGTGGTTGAGTTATTAATTGCATGTGTTAATTAACCATTTATGAAGCTGAATGAAAGAGGATGAATTTAATGAAGGAACATAGCAGCAATAAAACAATATATAGATCTGAACTGAAGCTATAATAAAAAAAAACCATAACAAGAGAAGTGATAATGGAGTTCGGCACAAAATTGCCTACATCTCTGGGCCTTTGTCTTAGTGGGGGAAGCTTCTTTATTTCTGTTCAAAGCTCAAAAATTACATCCCAGCAGTGACATTAGGATACAATACTAATCTGGTCATGTTCTTCCAGATCTCTAGAACCCAACAGAAGAAATGTCATGCAAAATGGACGATCGGAGCTCCCAGAAATGCCCCGCAAGCGTCTGCTCCTCAACAGCTTCCCTGCATAAAAATGGCTTTGGCTTGGCTTCCCTTCAACATAACTCTTCTCTAACTATCCTCCATGGCCTCAAATAGGCCTGGTTTTTATAGATCTGAAGTTGTTTATCCATCTCCAACTTCCTCCCAAAATCTGGGCTCAAATAGGGCTCAAAATCTCCCAATAATGGATAAAATCCATTAATTACAGGCATAAAATAATTAAAAAATCAACTATATAGTTTAAAACCCAATTTTTATACCAAATTAGGGCACAACCTCTTTTGATGTGTGCCCTTGGGCATATGGAATCCTTCCATATGGCCAGGCGCTCCACCTGTTGTGCGCTAGCCCCCCCCCTGTCCAGGTTGGTTCCTGGTTCTGTGGCACGGGCATAGGACTGGTGGCTAACAACTATACCTCACGCACGCCTTGTTCGGAGTAGTTCCTGGTCACATGGGATTCCTCGGGACCTGCATCTAGTCCTTATCCCACACTACTCCCGTGGTCGTAAGTGCCGAGGGTTATGTGCAACAAGGTTCGTGACCGGGGGCTGGGGCTTAGCCCCAGCCCTAACCTCTGCCAAATGAGTGCCTGCTCCAACTTAAATATTAAGTTTTCCATATGACTAATAAGAAACACACACAGACCAGGTGGTAAGCTCGGTCCTACCAGTCTGTAGCTTGGAAGAGGTCGAGCGGTTGAACCCAGCGGAGACCCATTATTTTGTACAAACCAACAACCAATAGAGGGGCGCCATGTGGCAACCCAAGACTGGGTCACGTGGCACCTTCCCATTCACCAAACATGATGCCACTTGTCAACATGGGATTGGACCATCTATCTTCCATGTATCTGCACAATCAGCCCAGTCAGCAACCATATCTGCCCAGTCAGTATGCCACTACCTGCAACGTCATCCCATGCCATGTGTCACCCTTACAGTGGTGACATGTGTCACCCTATGACCTTTCTAAATCACTTGTTGTAAACCCCATCACCTTCCACATGTCATCTCTAGATGTTTCCACGTCAGTTGTACGGACTGTACAATCAAACCCTTTTTTTTGCCTGTTTGGGTTTTCGATCAGAATGCGATATCTTTCGCATACGAAGCTCGTTTGACGAAGTAAATATATGGCAAAAATCAGGAGAATGAGATGGACGCAATGGAATTGGTTTAATTTGATTCCGAGCACTTTCAGTTTTGAGCCTTTTTGAGCCCTGTCAGACTCCTAGATCTAATTCTGGATCAGATGGCGTCAGGGTGGATTCTAGAAATATTGAAGCCATGCAAGACTGGCCTCACCCAAAGACTCTCAAAATATTGTGTGGATTTCTGGGCCTAACAGGGTATTATCACAAGTTTGTTAAGAATTATGGAAAGATTGCAGCACCTCTCACTTCTCTCCTAAAAAAAAACTCTTTCACTTGGACTCCAACCACTGCTCAAGATTTTCAAACCTTGAAGATGTCCATGTGCACCACTCCAGTCCTGGCCCTTCCTGATTTCACAAAGACCTTTGTGTTGGAATGTGATGCCTCGGGGAAAGGAATTGGTGTTGTCCTTATGCAAGAGGGTCAACCTTTGGCCTTTACCAGTAAGCAACTATCTGAAAGAAATATGGGCAAATCAATCTATGAAAAGGAAATGTTGTCTATTCTGCATGTCGTTGATCTATGGCACCCTTATCTATTGGGGCAATGTTTCCAAACTAAGACAGGCCATCAGAGCCTCAAGTATTTTCTGGAATAATGCATTTCCTCCCCGGAGCAACAAAAATGGGTGACTAAGCTCTTTGGATATGATTATGAGATCATTTACAAGAAAGGAAAAGACAATGTGGTTTTGGATGCACTTTTCTGAAAATATGAAGATGAAGGATCCATTTTTTCTCTTTCCTTCATTATATAAGATTGGCTCCAAGCCGTTCGCAAGGAATGGCTATAAGATCCCAAAATTTCGCATCTAATCCAACAATTGCAGTCCAATGCTCCAGCTTCCCCAGGGTACTCTTGGCTCCATGATGAGCTTCAATACAAAGGCCATTTGTATTTAAGTAAACAATCAAATCTTAAATCCACAGTACTTTCTAAGCTTCATGCTACACCCACAGTGGGGCACTTCGGGTTCACCAAAACCTATGATAGGGTCAAATGTTCTTTTTTCTGGGATGGCATGAAATGGGACATTTTTAATTTTGTCGTTGAATGTGATGTGTGTCAATGCAACAAGGGAGAATTAGTCAAATCTCCTAGCACACTATAACCGCTTCCGATTCCACCTGCTATTTGGAAGGATATCTCTAAGGATTTTATTATCGGCTGACCCAAATCAGGAAATAAATCAGTCATCATGGTGGTTGTTGATCACCTTTACAAGTATACTCATTTCTACGCTCTTCAACACACGTTTACAGCATCCACGGTGGCTCAAATTTTCATGGATCAGGTCTTCAAGCTTCATGGCATTCCGCACTCTATTGTTTCTAATGGCGACCCAACTTTCACAAGCAATTTTTGGCAAGAACTGTTCAAGCTACAAGACACCCAATTGCACCTCAGCACAACTTATCATCCCCATATGGATGGTCAAATGGAAGTTGTCAAAAAGTGTTTGGAAACATATTTGAGGTGTTTTTCCTCAAAAAATCAAAATCAGTGGGCTCAGTGGTTACCCATAGTTGAATGGTGGTACAACACTTCATACCATACAGTTACACGCATGACTCCTTTTGAAGAGGTCTATGGACAGAAGCCACCTTCAGTTCTCTCATACTTACCTGGTGTCTCAAAGGTCCAGGCGATTGACCAAACACTTACAGTTTGAGAGGCTATTCTCCGTACCCTCAAAGAGAATTTGGTCATGGCACAGAATTGCATGAAGCAACAAGCAGATCAAGGTCGCTCTGAATGTCAATTTGCATAAGGGGATCAAGTGTTTCTTCGATTGCAACCTTACAAGCAAACTTCCCTCAAGGTTGAGCATTGTCAGAAGCTAGCGCCCAAATTTTATGGTCCTTATACCATTCTCAAGCATGTGGGACAAGTAGACTATCAGTTAGCTTTTCCCATTCATTCGAAGTTACATCATGTTTTTCATGCTTCATGCTTAAAGAAGGTGATTGGAACTAAGTGCCAAATTCAAACCAACCTTCCTGAGTTAGCCGAAGAAGGATCCATTTGGATACAACCACAAGCAGTTTTGGACCAGCGTGAGCGTCACCTGCGTCATAGAACCATCAAGGAAGTGTTAGTTCAGTGGAAATATACAACTCCAGCAGATGCCACTTGGGAACCAACTACCATTCTGCAGCAATTTCCACATCTCAAGCCTTGAGGACAAGGTTGTTTTTAAGGGGGAGGACATGTTAGGGTCCTAACCCACACATAGGTAGAACAATATATTCAGATTTAATAAAGGTCAATATTAATAAGGCCTTGTAATAAAATAGAATAAGTCGAATGTAAGAAAACCTAATAGAAGCTTCCGCTTCTAGAAGGATCTTCCTCTAGATGCTTCTTTTGATAGACATATTTAGTCGAGGGTATGAGAACCCTAGCTTGGATATTATTGTAATAGATCTCTACTCAACTGGAGGTTTCCCCCTCGAAGAGGCCCATGAACATTACTTTCAGAATCAAAGTGTTATTTCTGTTGTCATTATTATATCATTTCAATGCTATTGTGGTGATTGTTCTAGTTATATTGTTGTTATTATGCCATTTCTAGCATTTTATTTTTGTTCTGCATACTTTTTATATCTGGTATATTACAACCTAGGCATGTGGAAACTGGTTTCCCAACGGGACTCGACTCTCTTGGAAAAGACATACCCGTACAACTTATATGAGTTTCAACTTTGACGTCCCTTCCCATTTTCAAGGGCCAACCCACCACTTGCTAACTTCGACCTCACGGTGCTACGTACCTGACTTCACATGGTTAGATGCATGGGTCGCAACGTGACCTAAAACCAACTCTTAAAATGGAAAGAAAAATGGTGGTGCTAACAGGTAGAATAATATAATTCCATGTAACAAAGGCCAATATTAATAAGTCCTATAAATAAGGAAGAATAAGTCAATTGTAAGAAGACCTAATAGAACCTTCCACTTATAGAAGGTTCTTCTTCTAGATTGTTCTTTTGGATAGATAGATTTTGTATAGATAGGAGTAGAGGGTATGTGAACTATTGTCTTGGATATTATTGTAATAGAGATCTGCTTTGCTGGAGGTTTCCCCCTTGAAGAGGAAAGTGAACATTGCTATCATTAATCAAGGTGATATTTCTGGTATTATTATGGTTATATCATTATTGTTCTGCCATTTCTAGCTAAATATTTCTGTTATGTATACTATTTATATCTGGAATACTATAAGTGGTATCAAAGCACTTTCCTTGGTATAAAATTGTGGGTTAATTTTTTTTTCAGAGCAGAGACGTATTCCAAAGTCTTAAATCTACAGAGATCTGTCATTATGCACATAAACTTGCGGTCGGGGAGTCATATACGCAGGAAATACAAGTGGTACTTAAGCGCACATCTGTTGGCCACCCTTGTAAGCCCTGTTTGTACCCCTTCGAGTGGTAGTGCATAATAAAACACCTGTATAAGAATCGGCCTATATCTCCTGAAGCCCTCCATAGATAAATTGATCAACCGCCTGACTGCTATAGTGCCACCAAGAACAACACTCGGGAAGATACTCTCTAGTACCTGGGTAGTCGGGTAGTACGACTAAGGGTACAATCTAGCCTCCTTAGTTGGTTCCATGAGATATTGGGTCAAGTACTACTATTGGACCCTGCACGTATATTAGAGAGCTATAACACAAGGAAAAATTCTTTGGGACCTATCCCATTGGGTTCCTCTCTTCGCCATGATTCTAGTGATACCTATCATTTTTAACACAATTTGTTTTCTGTGGACCCGACCCTTTTCCGACACCCTTATTTGGCCCCTATCCCATTGGATCCCCCTTTTCTCCCTAATCATAGTTCTACCTATCATTTAAAACCCTTCTTTTGAGTGTTTCTACCCACCCCTCCAACCCCCTTTTGTTTCCCTTATACCATTTTCCTACCCATTTTTTTCAAATGGCTACCACCCGATCCCAAGGACTCAATACCTTGATTACTAACACCCACTAGAACAAGGAAGACATCAAGAATATCAATAACAACATTAGCTCAATCAATTCTTCTATTTAGGCCCTCAAGAAACAATGTTCCTACATCAAAGACCTCAAAGAACACTTCATGGGTTGTTCCTATAACCCTTCCTTTTCAGAACAACCATCTTATCAGGATGACCATGATTCTTCCCATTACCAAGTTCCTCATACTACCCACTTTTCTCGAGACCTCCTCCCTCCCAGAATTGAGGTGAGCAAATTTGATGGATCAGATCCCATAGGATGGGTCACCCAAATGGAACATTATTTCTCTTTGCATTGCATTACTGATGATTTATCCAAGCTTCATTATGGTGTCCTACATTTGGATCCAGAAAAATGGCAATGGTGGTAATGATGAAAAAAGGCACGCCAAGGGTATGTTGCTTGGACAGAGTTTGTCACCGAACTTTATGACCACTTTGACTATGACACCCACCATTTAGGTCGTTTGGACAAGTCTTAGTAGTTTGGGATAGTGGGAGACTTTATTTCCTCATTTGAGCACTTGGATTTTAGAACGAAGGGCATGTCATATGCTTTATTTAGGGAATTATTTATTAATTGCCTCAAATATTAAATTTGTGCCCATGTTCTCATGGCATGCCCCCGGACTCAGTTGGAAGCTACTCAACGAGCCAAAGAAGCACAATAGATTGTATCCTCCCAGACCCACAAACCCTCCTTTCCTCCTCTCCCTAAACCCATGAATTATTCACTTCCTGCAACTCCCCTCAAGATCCATAAATTAACCATGGATGAAATGGTTGAACTTCAACTCAAGGGTCTTTGTTATAATTTTGATGACAAATATTTTCCCGGGATAAAGTGTAAGGAACATAAGATTTTTATGGTTTTGACTGAGGATCTTTCTGAAGAAGATGTTGTTATTCCTCCAGTGGAGGAACTACCACCGCCATCTGACCTCACCCCACCCTCTGATCCCACAGACATTGACCTGGTGATTTCACTTAATTCCCTCATAGGCTTCTCTTCTCCCCAGACTCTCAAATTATTTGGTTACATAAAAAATAGAAAAGTCATCATCCTTGTGGTAGCACCCATAATTTTATTCATCGCCACATTGACCAAGAAGTCAACTGTTACATATGTGTCGTCTATAATTTTCAAATTATGATTTCCAATGGTGGTTCTATGAAATGTGGGGGATGATGTGAAACTATGTGACTCCAAATTGGTCAATTTCACCTAAAATCCCATATGTTTTCTATAGACATGGGCGGTTCTGACATTTTTCTTGGTTTCGAATGGTTATGCACTCTAGGTCCCATTCTCATGGATTTTAAGGACTTAACCATGCAATTCCAACAGGAGGGACAACAATATAAGTTCCATGGAATCACAATAGGATCCCCTGAGATCATTAGTTCCCATCGCATGAAAAATCTACTCAAAAAAAGTCATTCAGTCATTATATTCCAACTACACTCCATTCATGTTGTTGAGACACCTTATGTGCATCTTGAGCTCCAATATATCCTCTCCCACTACCAAGTTGTTTTTACCTCTCCGAAAGAACTTCCCCCTTCCCATGGAGTCTATGATCATTCCATCCCTCTCATCTCGGGTAGTATTCTTGTAACACACCGTTGGCAACCATTTTGCATTTTTATCTTTTCCTTACAAGATGCCCACATAAGGGTTTTGAACCCTCAATACTCATCGCAATTCTTTAAAACGAAATGACACCAAACCTTTACTCACTTTGCATTTTTTGTTAATATGACTTTATTTTATAAGTTTGTGATGCAAATGGTATTTTGGTGATTGTGATTGAATCCTTGATACAATGGTGGTTTGATGTTCTATTGTCTTTGATCAAATTCCTTGGTGCAATGGTTTCATGAGAACGCATTAACATTATGATTAGACCCATGGTGCAATGGTTTCATACAACACATAAATTTTATGATCAAATCTTTGGTGCTAAATTCGAAATATTGTTTTGTTTTAAATCATACAAATGTTGTTGCTTGTTCAAATATTCGGATCAACTTGTCATGGTTTTTAATGGTTATTTGTTTGGCATGTCGTTTACATTGTTTTTGACACACATCAATAGTAATTTGAATCACCATAGCGTCGTCGATTGTACATTTAAAAATGAATGTTTTGCGTGGTTTTATTTCGCTCCACCACCCTCGCACACATGAGCGTTAATGTCTGCCTTGTATCTCGGGCTACCTCTGTTTGTTGGGGAAACCTATGAGCTTTTAGTCCTGAGCCTAGCCTGTCTAACCTCCTCACCGTTTACCCTACTGACTGTGTGTTCTCTCCTATGGCCCCTGTAGTGTGCATAGAACCTAATGGCGTCCAAACACTCCTGCTATTTGACAATGCTCGTGAGGACCTGGAGAATAATGGTTGGTTAGTTTTCATTCAAAAATTTGAGGGTTTCAACCTCGTAGTCACCCAGTAGTTTTCCCTCACATTCGATGGATGTAGGGCCAAGGTTGGAGACATCCAACTGGAATTAAACGAAGAATTCCTTAGTTCAGCCATGGGCTTACCAGCTAAAGGGCAGAGGTGGTTTAAGAATTTGAAGGTGGACGAAGTGCCATGGACGCTCATGTTCACATCGAGGAAAATTGTCAGTTGTGACAGAGGTATGCCTGTCACTTCCCTTAAGTCTAGGTGGCATGATTTATTGGCAATTGTTAAGCAATTCGTGACTTGAGAAGGTCGTTATGGTTTAGTTTTTTTTTTTACCATCTCTGGTTGCTTATGAATTTCATAAATTTCCCTTTGAATATGCCTCACTACCTCCTATGCAGTCTGTATAAAATGGCCAAGCGATTTAAGAGGGAGAAGGCTGATTCCAGCCTCTTCCATCATTGTTTGATTAAGATCATTATTGATCATCATTTGAGGTTGAGTGGTGATTGTTGGCAAGCCTTCCTGTTGAGGAATGGCTTTGCCACTCCTGAATGTAGTCAAGTGGACAAGAATGTGGTCACTGAAACCCTTGTTGGGCTTGTTGTGCCACCTCCTACCCTCCTACCCACTATCGAACCCTCGACTTGCCCCAACATTGACCTACCTGACACCATGTCCGACCCATGTTCGAAAGACAATGATAAGACTGGTAAGAAGCCTGCAAGGAAAAAGGGCAAGGGTAATACCGATGTCAACAGCAAGGGAAAGAAGGTTGCATTATGGGTATCTAGGTGTGCTCGTAACAAGCCCAAACAAAACACAGACCAGAAGCCTATTGTTTTGAGTGAAGACTCAGATTCTGAGATTGAACGCTTTTTGGCCGAGGAATACCCGTACTCACATGGCCTCTATTCTGTTGAACCCTATAACTACGTATCCAACCTCCCACCGTGCCTCAAAGATGACCCTAACTTCCACGGAATTAAGTTTGACAGTGGAACCCCTGGTAATTTAAAAGAACCCTCACCTGTAATGCCAAGGCCCAATCAACCACAATGCACTCAATGCAACTCTTGGCTGGAATGATACTACACAGATGTCCCTCTACTGCAATCCAAAATTAAATCCTTGGAGGAACGGGTTACTGTGTTGTCTAAGGAAAATGATAGGCTGCAAGCTTATGATAAGAAGCCGAAAACCACAGGTTCCATCGTGTTCAGAAATGTTGAGGCATCTACTGCTTTTGTTAATTCAAAATTGGCCTGACCGAATCATATCTCTACAGCCAAGGTATGGTATTTCAACAATGTTTAAGAACGATTCTATTTATTTTGAATTAGCAAGAATGATTTTGTTTTGAATTAGAAAAAACTATTGTGTTTGCATTGATTTGTTTGCTAAATCAAATATGGTTCTGTTTTGATTGAATCAATTTAACATGATTTTGTTGTTTTTAAATTAGCTGATTGTGTTTGCTCTGAATTAGTTTGATATAATTATGTTTTGTTTGTATTGATTCAAAAACGACTCTATTAGTTTTGAATTAAAAAACGATTATGTTAGTTTTGTATTGATTCAACAACGATTTTGTTAGTTTTGAATTGACATAAACGATTGTGTTTGTGTTAAATTAATACAAAAGATTTGTTTGCTAAATCGATTATAGTTTGTTTCAATTGAAATTTATTCAAAAATGATTTCGTTGGTTTTGAATTGTCAAAATGATTCTGTCTTTTTTGAATTGGTAATAAAAAAATTGTTTGACAGATCGCATACATCCCTATTACCATTCGATTAATTCAATACAATTTCGTTTATTTTGGAATGATTTGCTTGTTTTGAATTAGTAATTAAGAGTTGTTTAATTCATTGTATACATTTTTGTTACCATTTGGATTAATTTAAAATGATTTTGTTTGTAAATATGACCAGCTACAAAATCGTGAGATTCTATAGCTAGTCATAAAAGTTGGATTTTTGTTGATTTTACAACTGAGCACTATCTAAAATTGTTTATTCTTATCCATCTACATGTACACATGATTTTCAATGGGAATTGGACCTGCTGTGGCAGTTTAGAACATGCTTCTTGTTACATAGTGTTGGTTTAGGTTGTTAGTTTTAGTTAGAAATAGAGATTTGGGAGATTGTTCCCATATTTTTTGCAAACAGTTTTTGATAATTCCCACAGGGATGTTTTACCCTGTGGCCTTTATATACTCATTATTTTTTGTAAAGAACCCATCTTTGTTGGGAGAAAAAAGACTATGGACTTATGATTATACAAACTCGAATGGAAGTGGATGTTTTGTAACAGCTTTAGCTTTCAATTTATCATACTTTCGTTCAACTTTTGTGCATTTTAATTTGTAATCAAATTATTGACTGCTTTAGATATCAAGATTTGTTACAGGTTGATGCGTTACGACTTAAATTTTGTCCATATTTGATGTGTCTCATTTTACTCACAACAATTACTCTGTTTGAATTTAATAAATAATAGGTTTATCTTCTTCATTAAATGAACGGTTATCTATAAATCTTCACATTGGGATTTATCTAAATGTGATGATTTGTAAATTATAAAATTGCTATTGTTTTATGTCTTGTCTGTTCTGTCATTCATATTCAAAGAGAGTTGTTGCTTCCTATTTACGAGAATCTTGTGGAAAATCGAGTGCAGGTTTCCCCCATCGAACAGCTTAATCGGATACTATGCATGGGACAGATTGGAAATCGTTACTACAGGTTAGTCTGTTAGTGCTATTTAAGTAGTTTAGTTAATATATACATTTCTTGTAATCTAAACGCCTTTCACTGTTCATCTCTATAGTTCAAATTTACAGTTAGGATTGTTATGTTATTGTTATGCTTAGATAGTTATCATTTTATTTCTGTCTGATAAAAATTATAAAAAATCCCAAAAACAATAGCTTTGCTGTCAAAGGACAGTTTACAAATGATTTTTGCAGGTTTTCGATTTAAAATCTGTAATTTGTGAATACTGTACATATATAATTCTATTAATAGATGAACATTTAAATAAGTAGAATTATTGTTTTATGATATTAGTTAGTAAACTGTATATATAGTTTTAGATTTGTATATAGTTTGTTGCAACTACTTTTTCACTTAGATTAGTTTCTTTAGCTTAGTTTTATTTCGTTTTCTTAGGACTTAGATCGGCCAACGGAGCCGCTAAACCCGTCAGGTGGATCATTCCAAATGGATTGCGTTATTTAGACAACCCCGGACCGGATCCACTCCTCTAGTTGACGAGCATTCAATTTCGCCCGTCAATAAATGGCGCTGGAAGGAGGGCCTGAAAATTACTAATGGCACGAGGCAGTCGTAAGACTCCTCCACCACCCAAGCGCTCGCCTATAGTGACAAGAAGTCATTCAAATGACAACATCATCCCTCAAACAACAACCACATCAAACGACGATCTATGGATAGCAGTTGAACCAGTAACCCCAAATCCTACAGGTGGTGACGTACAAGAGATTGTCCACCAATCTCTCTTAAGAACACATAGTGCCTTCACCCATTTAAGGCAACCAAATTGACCCTTGGACCAACCTTTAGATTTCTCTGATATTAGAGAACAACTTGGAGGCACTAACCTCACTTTAAATCCTACAGATCCAACCCCCACTCCTACTGCAAGAGGATCTGGAATACCACCCTCACCACCTCCATCATCTCCTTCTTCTTCTAGAGAAGACTCTTCTGACGAAGGTAGTTCCCCTTCTCAGCCTTCCACACCGCCTACACCAATGGCCAACTAGAACAATCCTGCCAGACCTTGGCTCGACCAAGATGCAGTAGCTGTACCCGGGCCTCAGCATCCCTTACCCAAACATCCGGAGAAATGGATCCCCAAGTTTGACCCTGACTCTAAACAGATCGCCAAAGATCACATTAAAAAGTTTATGTTAGGCATTAGACTCCGTAATGTAGAACATGAAGACGTAGTATGTAGGTTGTTCCCCTATACTTTCGAGGGCAATGCCTCTACTTGGTACTTTGCCTAGCAACCCCATACCATCGTGTCATGGGAGAAGTTCGAATCCTACTTTCTTGAGAAGTTCGAAGACAATAAATCCCGAGAAGTACTAGTCATGGAGCTTTCTAGTTTAAGAATGAACCCCAAAGAGAAAATCAAAGACTTTAACCAAAGATTCTTAACACTAAAGAACTGAATCCCTACGGACTCGATGTCTGCCGAGAATCTTATCATAGCATACTATACTAAAGCCTTGCATCAAAGTATAGACATTTGGGTAAAACAATCTAAGAAAGCCACATTGTTAGAGGCCTTCGAAGAGGCCAGCCAGATTGAAAAAGACATCCTTATTTTAAAAGACAATACTACCAATGAAACAAAAACTAGTTCATCTTCCAAAAAGAAGATCGAAATCCTCCCTAGACCTTCTCAAAATAAAACACAACCTGAAAGTTCGGATTTAGAAAACTTAACTAAAGTCGTTCAAAAACTGTCAAATCAAGTTATAGATTTGAAAAGGATGACCAAAGAATATTCTTCGAGCAAAGGGCCTTACAAACCCCTGTTCAGGAAGCCTTTTCCCACCAACCGACCTAATCCAAATACCGAGGGCCTAAATCTAGAAAGTCTGCAATTCACCCTTCAAACAATTCTAGAAGCCCAAGATAACTTGATGCCCCCTGAGATCCCTGAGGAAGTAGTTGAACAAGAGACAGTTGAAGAAGAATAAACTTCTCCAAACATTTTTGGACACTTCTCGGATATCATTTTTCAAGCTAATTTCGAGACAGTACATCCCTACAATACTAGGAGTAAGACAACAAACAAACCTTCTTCCGAAAACACTACGATTTTTCCCCCAAAGCAATCTAAACCAGCTGAGACTAAACAAAGTCATGTAAACCCCAAATTAGATTATGATTTAGTTGAAGATCTAAAAAATTTAAGGGCTAACATTTTTGTTTATGAATTATTAAAATTTTTCGTTTCTGCTACAAAAAATGTTATAGAATATCGCAGAGAATAGCAAAAACGGTAATTCAAGCAGTAACAAGGTTGTTCAGAACAATCCAAAAGTTCCTCAGAAGACTTCCGCTAAGAATAATTCTGATCCTCATGAGAAGGGAAGCCTTCCTGTAAATAATGTAACAAATGTAGATAAATTAGCTTTAGAGGCTGCGAGTAAAAAGCCACAAGCTTCCACGATTAGTACTCGCAGAAATGTACCTCCATTTTTGTTAACTTTTGAAATCTTTAATAGCAATGTGCACAATTGTATGGTAGATTCAGGAGCATCATCCAATGTGATGCCATGGTCCGTGTGTCAAAAGATTAATGCTGAAGTTGAACCATCCACCTTAAAAATCATCCAACTTGATCGAACTAGTGTTAAAGTCATAGGCGAATTAAGGAATGTGCTTATAAGATTATCGTCTAACCCCAAAGTTCATCAAGTAATTGATATTATTGTTGTGGATATTCCAGAAGTTTATGGTTTGTTTCTAAGTAGAGACTGGTCAGAGCATCTACACGATTATTTTGCAATGGATTGGTCTCACCTGTGGCTGCCCGAGAATAGCAAGCCCAACAAAATCAAGGTAAATCGTGAACGCTACCTTAAGTTCACAGTCACAGATTTAAATGATCCCAATGAACCATTTACCCCTTCTGTCGATTCACCCGAAATACAAGGGATGGATACCTTTTTCGGCAATTTCATGG
>JASDQU010103624.1:273141-284660 GCA_032191745.1 Picea mariana
TGTAGGTTAGAGTTTGAATGTACTAATAACACAGCAGAATATGAGGCTTTATTGCAGAGCCTCAGAAAAGCATTAGATATGAACATTCAAAATTTGACTGTCTTTGGCAATTCAAAAATCGTGGCAAGACAGGTAAGAGATTCTATCCACTGTCTGTCTCTGCATCTTAAAAGCTACCAATCCGAGGTATGGAATTTAATGAATAAGTTTTCTACTTTCAATATAAATTCTATTCCTAGATTGAATAATTCTGAAGCTGATCTATTAGCTAACGTAGCTTCCAAACTCTTTCCTGCAAAAGGCTTGTCCCCAAATGCATTCTCCCTCGAACTGTTGTTCAGGCCATCCGTTCCCAACAACATCACGAATTGGAGAGTCTTCGACGATGATCAACATATTATTATCTTTCTTCATATGGAATAAACTTTCCAAGGCACGGTGATTGGCCAATGCACTCATGATGACAATTTGTGCGATTTCACGGTAATACCAGATCCAAGATCTCCCGAATCTTCATTGGACATGGTAAATTCGATCCCTAAATCTGTAGTTAGATTAGAAAAAAATTACGATCTTCAAGATAAATTCAAAAAATCGGTCAATTGTAAAACAAATAGTTCCTCTTTATCATATGAAAAAGTAAACTTGGGAACTAATGACAATCCACAGTGTATTAATTTAGGGGTGGGGTGTTCTGAACAAGAGAAAGCCGCATTCATTAAATTATTCAAGGAATTCAAAGATGTTTTTGCATGGACGTATGAAGACCTTAAAACTTTTGACCCTAACATCATTCAACACGTCATTCCTATGAAACCCCAAACCTTGCCATTTCAACAAAAGTTAAGAAAAATGCACCCTAAGCTCGAACCGACCGTCAAAAAAGAATTAAATAAACTCATGAATGCTAAGATAATTTTCCTAGTTAGGCACACGCAATGGGTTTCTAACCTTGTCCCTGTCTAGAAGAAGAGTGGTGAAATCCGACTATGCGTCAATTTCCAAAACCTTAATAGAGTGTTTGATAAGGACAACTACCCTATCCACCCATGGAACAGATCCTTCAACATGTATCTAGTTCTGAAATACTATCCTTATTGGATGGTTTTTCAGGGTACAACCAAGTCCTGATGTCTCCTCCAGACCAACTTAAAACTACCTTCCGCACTCCATGGGGCACCTACGCTTATAGGAAAATGCCCTTTGGACTCATTAATGCCGGTGCCACTTTCCAGAGAGAGATGGACATTTCTTTCCAAGGATTAATCAATCAATCCGTCGTAGTTTACTTAGATGATGTTACTATATTTTCCAAAAACAAAACTGATCATCTATCTCATTTAAGAGTTGTTCTACAGTGATGTCATAAATACGGCATTTCCTTGAATCCTAAAAAATCTATCTTCGCAGTAGAACAAGGTAAGCTCTTAGGATTCATTGTGTCAAGCAAAGGGATGATTATCGACCCTGAAAGGACTCAAGTCATCTCGAAACTCCCCCCTCCCTCATCCAAAAGGTCTATGCAGTCTTTCTTAGGCCAGATAAACTTCGTCAGGAGATTCATCCCCAATTTCTCTGAAATGGTGAGACCTTTACAGAATTTAATTAAGAAAGACATGCAATATCATTGGGGACCCTTAGAAAATCAAGCTTTCAGTTCAATAAAAAAGGTCATAATAGACTCTCCTTCTCTCATGAGCCCCGAATTTTCGCAAGACTTCACGCTCTACACATTTGCTTCTGACTGCTCCTACGTTGCTCTCCTAACTCAAAAGAACGTTGAAAACAATGAAGTACCCATTGCCTTTATGAGCTCTGGTTTCAAAGGTGCGGAACTTAATTACCCAGCGGTATATCAACAAGCCTACACTATTTTTAAAGCATTCAAGAACTTCCGATCTTATCTTTTGAAATCTAGGACGAAAATTATTGTCCCTTACCCAGCCATCAGAAATTTGTTAGTGCAGAAAGAATTAAGCGAAAAGAGGGCGAACTGGGTTACCTCCTTACAAGAGTATGACATAGAAATCGCCCCAGCTCAAATAGTGAGAGGCCAAGGGTTATGCAAGTTAGTTGCTGACTCAGTAGTAGGACAACAAGAAGAAAACGATTTGTCAAACCCAGGACAGCACAATCAAAATGCAATCTGCTGTGCACAAAACTCTGTCAGTCCATGGTATGACGATATAAAATTCTGTTTTGAACATGGGTTAGCCCCCCATCACCTGGATCCCACTAAAAGAAGATCATTAAGATTAAAATATTCCTCCTTTCATTTGATTAATGGTATTCTGTTTCGTCAAAATCTTGATAGAGTACTAATGCGCTGTCTTGAGAAAGATGAAGCAGAAAAGGTCTTACTAGAATTGCACGCAGGAGAAACTGGTGGGCATTTTGGTGGTGACACCACTACCCATAAAGTTTTAAGAGCTGGTTATTACTAGCCCACACTTTTTAGAGACGCTCATGCCTTGTGTCGCAAGTGTATTATTTGTCAAAAAACATCTGGGCGGATACAAAAACCAGCCTTTCCTTTGCAGCCTGTTTCAGTAGACTCCCCTTTTCAGCAGTGGGGTCTTGATATTATAGGTCCAATCAATCCGCCATCCTCACAGTAGCATAAGTTTATCATAACAACCACAGATTACTTCACCAAGTGGTCTGAAGCTACCACATTAAGAACTGTGAATACCAGTTAGGTAATTACCTTTTTAAATTCAAATATTATTACTCGTTTTGGTATCCCTGACTGTTTAGTATTCGATAACGCTTCTTATTTTTCGTCTCTTGAGTTGAGCGAATTCACTCTAGAAAAAGGAATTAAATTGAAGTATTCTACCAGCTACTACCCTCAGGGCAATGGATTGGCAGAATCAACAAATAAGAATTTGATTAAAATCATCAAGAGAACGGTATCTGAAAATCACAAAAATTGGCACAATGCACTATTAAACACAATTTGTGCTGATAGGGTAACACCAAAAACTATTGTAGGTAACTCCCCCTTCTTTCTCGTCTATGGCAGAGAAGCAATTCTGCCACCGCATATTCTTCTTCCCTCACTACAACGATCACAGAAAATACAAGAAGAAGACTACCCCCCTTTGGAGAACCGAATTAACACTTTAATGAAACTAGAAGAGGTAAGGGCTCAAGATAAACGTAAGTTAGATCAGCATCAACTAGTGGTCAAAAGTTGGTTTGACTCCAACTCTGCCTTTGATAGGAACTTCGAAGTAGGTGACCTTGTCTTAAAATGGGACAAATCACATGAGGGAAAATGAGAGCATACGAAGTTTCAGAACTTATGGCTTGGACCATTTTTAATTGCTAAGAAATTGGGTCCCATATATTTCCGATTACAGAGTCTAGAGGGACAGCCAGACACCTATCCATTGAATGGCCAAGCTCTGAAAAGATATTTCGCTTGATGACAACCCTATGTATACTATGTAAATATTTTTCTTTTGTTTGCTTTTCTCTTACTATTTTAGTTTTGATTTTTCCCCTTATGCTTATCAGTTTTTTCTTTTTGGAAATACACATACCTGCATTAAGAACTGTTTAGACAAAGAAAAAAGAAAATTCTTTCACTGAAATGACTGCTGAAAAGTTGTCTAAGCATCAATTGTGATTTTCTTCTGAAATTTACAGCCATGTGAGGAAATACTGTTGTTTGAAAGAAGTTTATTGATTTCAATCTGTAAGTGAAGCCTGTCACGATCATCCATTATCTTCTTACGCTGTCCCTATTCCTTAAGGGAATGACTCATAAGATGTCTCCCTACCTTAGAAGGTCATTTTTGTAAACAAACCATCTCTGAATCTTAATGAAGGACAGTTTTAAAAATTCTTTCGAGGTCTGTAAAAATATGTCCAAAATTCATAATTTTCAGCGTCACCCCGCTCAATTATATATCTTTAAAAACTAAACAAATCATAAAAGAGCTGTGGTAAGTGCTTGTAAACCTGCCAGGATGCTGAACAGTCTGCTGGCAGCGGGTAAATGCATGCATGATGCCAAGACAACTTCGTCGGGGTACTAAATAGGCCCACTGGTAGCGAAGCAATGTCGGGTATATGAAAATCTGTAAGTATGAAATCTCTTGACCTTAAAATGTCCTTTATTCTGATCTGGAACTTCTTGGCAGGATACGGATATTAGAGTGGGTTGAATGGCAACCCTGTCGAGGCTATGGACACCTGCTGGAAGCAGTGCATCTGTCAACAGTATTGGAGATTTATCTTTAATATCATGACTCACTTGTCTTAAGACTGTTATCAGTTTTCATCTTTTAAGCACAGCTGGAATATTTGATTAATGATGATGTTTAAACAATTTTCTGGTTGTTTTTGAGATAGAATTATTCTCATTATCATAATCTGGATTTGTTTTTTGGGCAAAGATAACTGCTTCTACCAGTGTGTCGCCATTGTTGGCAGCCATTTTGCATTTTTATMTTTTCCTTACAAGMTGCCCACATAAGGGTTTTGAACCCTCAATACTCATCGCAATTMTTTAAAATGAAATGACACCAAACCTTTACTCACTTTGCATTTTTTGTTAATATGACTTTATTTTATAAGTTTGTGATGCAAATGGTATTTTGGTGATTGTGATTGAATCCTTGATACAATGGTGGTTTGATGTTTTATTGTCTTTGATCAAATTCCTTGGTGCAATGGTTTCATGAGAACGCATTAACATTATGAGTAGACCCATGGTGAAATGGTTTCATACAACACATAAATTTTATGATCAAATCTTTGGTGCTAAATTCAAAATATTGTTTGTTTTAAATCATACAAATGTTGTTGCTTGTTCAAATATTCGGATCGACTTGTCATGGTTTTTAATGGTTATTTGTTTGGCATGTCGTTTACATTGTTTTTGACACACATCAATAGTAATTTGAATCACCATAGCGCCGTCGATTGTACATTTAAAAATGAATGTTTTGCATGGTTTTATTTCGCTCCACCACCCTCACACGCATGAGCGTTAATGTATGCCTTGTATCTCGGGCTACCTCTGTTTGTTGGGGAAACCTGTGAGCTTTTAGTCTTGTGCCTAGCCTGTCTAACCTCCTCACCGTTTACCCTGCCGACTGTGTGTTCTCTCCTATGGTCCCTGTAGTGCACATAGAACCTAATGGTGTCCAAACGCTCCTGCTATTTGACAATGCTCGTGAGGACCTGGAGAATAATGGCTGGTTATTTTTCATCCAAAAATTTGAGGGTTTCAACCTCGTGGTCGCCCAACAGTTTGCCCTCACATTCGATGGATGTAGGGCCAAGGTTGGAGACATCCAATTGGAATTAAGCAAAGAATTCCTTAGTTCAGCCATGGGTTTACCAGCTAAAGGGTAGAGGTGGTTTAAGAATTTGAAAGTGGATGAAGTGCCATGGCCGCTCCTGTTCACATCGAGGAAAATTGTCAGTTGTGATAGAGGTATGTCTGTCACTGCCCTTAAGTCTAGGTGGCATGATTTATTGGCAATTGTTAAGCAATTCGTGACTTACGAAGGTCGTTATAGTTTAGTGTTTCTTTACCATCTCCAGTTGCTTATGAATTTCATATATTTCCCTTTGAATATGCCTCACTACCTCCTACGTAGTTTGTATAAAATGGCCAAGCGATTTAAGAGGGAGAAGGCTGATTCCAACCTCTTCCATCACTGTTTGATTAAGATCATTATTGATCATCATTTGAGGCTGAGTGGTGATTGTTGGCAAGCCTTCCTGTTGAGGAATGGCTTTGCCACTTCTAAATGTAGTCAAGTGGACAAGACTGTGGTCACCGAAACCCTTGTTGGGCTTATCGTGAGACCTCCTACCCTCCTACCCACTGTCAAACCCTCGACCTTCCCCAACATTGACCTACCTGACACCATGTCCGACCCATGTTCGAAAGACAATGCTAAGACTGGTAAGAAGCTTGTAAGGAAAAAGGGCAAGGGTAATACCGATGTCAACAGCAAGGGAAAGAAGGCTGCACGATGGGTATCTAGGTGTGCTCGGAACAAGCCCAAACAAAACACAGACCAGAAGCCTATTGTTTTGAGTGAAGACTCGGATTCTGAGATTGAACGCTTTTTGGCCGAGGAATACCCGTACTCACATGGCCTCTGTTCTGTTGAACCCTATGACTACGTATCCAACCTCCCACCATGCCTCAAGGATGACCCTAACTTCCCCAGAATCAAGTTTGACAGTGGAACCCATGGTAATTTAAAAGAACCCTCACCTGTAATGCCAAGGCCCGATCAACCATAGTGCACTCAATGCAACTCTTGGCTGGAACGATACTACACAGATGTCCCTCTTCTGCAATCCAAAATTAAATCCTTGGAGGAACGGGTTACTGTGCTGTCTAAGGAAAATGATAGGCTGCAAGCTTACGATAAGAAGTAGAAAACCACAGGTTCCATCGTGTTCAAAAATGTTGAGGCAACTACCGCTTTTGTTAACTCAAAATCGGCCTGACCAATCATATCTCTACAGCCAAGGTATGTTATTTCAACAATGTTTTAGAACGATTCTATTTATTTTGAATTAGCAAGAATGATTTCGTTTTGAATTAGCAAAAACTATTGTGTTTGCGTTGATTTGTTTGCTAAATCAAATATGGTTCTGTTTTGATTGAATCGATTTAACATGATTTTGTTGTTCTTAAATTAGTTGATTGTGTTTGCTCTGAATTAGTTTGATATAGTTATGTTTTGTTTGTATTGATTCAAAAACGACTCTGTTAGTTTTGAATTAAAAAATGATTTTGTTAGTTTTGTATTGATTCAACAACGATTTTGTTAGTTTTGAATTGACATAAACGATTGTGTTTGTGTTAAATTAATACAAAAGATTTGTTTGCTAAATCGATTATAGTCTGTTTTGATTGAAATTTATTCAAAAACGATTTCGTTGGTTTTGAATTGTCAAAACGATTATGTCTGTTTTGAATTGGTAATAAAAAAGTTATTTGACAGATCGCATACATCCCTGTTACCATTCGATTAATTCAATACGATTTCGTTTATTTTGGAATGATTTTCTTGTTTTGAATTAGTAATTAAGAGTTGTTTAATTCACTGTATACATTTTTGTTACCATTTGGATTAATTTAAAATGATTTTGTTTGTAAATATGACCAGCTACAAAATCGTGAGATTCTGTAGCTAGTCATAAAAGATGGATTTTTGTTGATTTTACAACTGAGCACTATCTAAAATTGTTTATTCTTATCCATCTACAGGTACACACGATTTTCAATGGGAATTGGACCTGCTGTGGCAATTTAGAACATGCTTCTTGTTACATAGTGTTGGTTTAGGTTGTTAGTTTTAGTTAGAAATAGAGATTTGGGAGATTGTTCCCATATTTTTTGCAAACAGTTTTTGATAATTCCCACAGGGATGTTTTACCCTGTGGCCTTTATATACTCATTATTTTTTGTAAAGAACCCATCACTGTTGGGAGAACAAAGACTATGGACTTATGATTATACAAACTCGAATGGAAGTGGATGTTTTGTAACAGCTTTAGCTTTCAATTTATCATACTTTCGTTCAACTTTTGTGCATTTTAATTTGTAATCAAATTATTGACTACTTTAGATATCAAGATTTGTTACAGGTTAATGAGTTACGACTTAAATTTTGTCCATATTTGATGTGTCTCATTTTACTCACAGCAATTACTCTATTTGAATTTAATAAATAGAAGGTTTATCTTCTTCATTAAATGAACGGTTATCTATAAATCTTCGCACTGGGATTTATCTAAATGTGATGATTTGTAAATTATAAAATTGTTGTTGTTTTATGTCTTTTTTGTTCTGTCATTCGTATTCAAAGAGAGTTGTTGCTTCTCGTTTATGAGAAGCTTATGGAAAATCGAGTGCGGGTTTCCTCCATCGAACAGCTAAATCGGATACTATGCATGGAACAAATTGGAAAGCGTTACTACAGGTTAGTCTGTTAGTGCTATTTAAGTAGTTTAGTTAATATATAAATTTCTTGTAATCTGAACGCCTTTCACTATTCATCTCTATAGTTCAGATTTACAGTTAGGATTGTTATGTTATTGTTATGCTTAGAGAGTTATCATTTTATTTCTGTCTCATAAAAATTATAAAAAATCCCAAAACAATAGCTTTGTTGTCAAAGGACAGTTTACAAATGATTTTTGCAGGTTTTCGATTTAAAATATGTAATTTGTGAATACTGTACATATATAATTCTGTTGATAGCTAAACATTTAAATAAGTAGAATTATTGTTTTATGATATTAGTTAGTAAACTGTATATATAGTTTTAGATTTGTATATAGTTTGTTGTAGCTGCTTTTTCACTTAGATTAGTTTCTTTAGCTTAGTTTTCTTTCATTTTCTTAGGACTTAGATCGGCCAACGGAGCTGCTAAACCCGTCGAGGTGGATCATTCCAAACAGCTTGGGTTATTTAGACAACCCCGGACCGGATCCACTCCTCCAGTTAATGAGCATTCAATTTCGCCCGTCAACACACACCCATGGTGGGGGTGTCAAAATTTCTCTTCTTAGGAGAATCAAAACCCCCATTCAAGGTTTCTATCCCATTTTGATCTTCCATAGCTTTCCAACCATAGTCTCCATGCTCCAAACAGAGCTCAGAGTTGGAATGTAGCCTCTCCCAAGTTCTTCGGGTTCTTCCATCCATTTATACTCGCATATGAATATGGGATATGACCATATGCCAAGACAGCAGGCACCAAGACAACCATCGCACGAATCCTCAGGAGTGGAAAATATCTGAAGTTCACAATCTGACATCGTGTGTCCTCAGAGATTTTGACGACCCTGATTGACTTCGGGACTTCAAAGTTTGGTAGTTTCAAATGCTCCCAAGGATTTTCTCCCCGAATTACTTCATACCTAGAGTCACAGATCGAGTGCCATGCATCCCTCATGATCGATGATTATGATCTACTTCTGGACTTCAACATTCGGGAGTCTCGAACACTCCAAATTTTTTTTCCCTTGAAGTACTCCATACTTGTAGTTACAAATCGAGCACCACACATCACTCGTGATCGACGATTATGATCTACTTTGGAACTTCGGCATTTGGGAGTCTCAAACGCTCCAAACCATTTTTCCTCCAAAGTACTCTGTACCTTGAGTTACATATCGAGCACCATGCGTCCCTCATGATCAATGAATGTGATCTACTTCGGGACCTTGTCATTCGGGAGTTTAGAATCCTCCAAATCCTTTTTCCTCCAAAGTAATTCGTACCCAGAGTTACAGATCGAACTCCAAGTGCTTTCCCCGATCAATGGTCGATATTTGTCCTTTGCCCCGCTTCAGGTGACTTGCAGTCAATGCTTCTCTCTTTCCTCTGAAGTGCTTTGTACCTAGATTTACAGATTGAGCACCATGTGTTTTCCCCGATCAACGGTCGATATCTGTCCTTTGCCCCACTTCAGGTGACTTGTAGTCAATGCTCCTCCAAGTTATTTCTTTCGGAGTACCAATCCTCCGAAGTGATGGATATCATGCCATGCATCCTATTCCAATGGATGGTTCTGATGAAATCCAACGCTCCGGTCTTCAGGAGTTCTTGTGCCTTTATTCTTCAATTCCTCCGGCGTAACTTTCCCCCAAAGTAAATCTTCAGTCCCCACATGTTCTGAAAATGAATATCTAGGATGATTTCTTACCTATGGAGCTTCAGATGACTTCTAGTCAATGCTCCACTTCCTTTCCCTGGAGTTCGCACTTCTAGACTTCGTGATATGCTAACAAGTGTCCCTCTCATATCGAAGGTCACGATTTACTTTGGCAGTTCGGGCTTGAAAAGTTCTCAACTTGTGTGAACCCACTTTCCTCTGAAGTGGTTGTCTTCCAAAAGGGAATATTTGTTGACACCTATCTTCAGCTAACAAATAACTCAGATAAACTCTGGCTCTCCGGCCTTCGAGATTTCTTGTTCAACACATCCTCTTTTCTCTCAGAGTGACTTTCCTCTGAAATGGCAGATCTTCTACCACATGTCCCTTCCAACGGATGTCTCGGATGACTTCAAGACTTCGGCCTTCGAAAATCCTTGTTCCTTCAGACTTTGGTTCTCCTGTAGTGACTTCTTTCCAGAGTGCATGATATGACGACACCTGTCCCTTTGGCTTGGACGACTCATATCTTCTTCGGCTCTTTGACTCTTCAGGATTTTTGTGATGCAATCTCCTCATTTCTCCCAGAGTTGGTCAATGTCAGGTTGACCACAACCTCAATATGATAGATTGAGGGTATCTATGTGACCCCATAAATATATTTCTCGTAACTTCCATTCAAGGGTCCCTTGGGTCCCAGTGTGTGCCACTCCGATAGGGACACCTAGCAACCCCATCACTCGACACATGGGCTCCCACATGATATTGACATTAATACTCACATCCCCACAATTGAATGTCATGAGGGATCTTGAATAATCCTTAGATCCATGGTCCACATCAACTTCAAGACTTCGGGGGTTTTGGTGTTACCAAACCTCTGTCCTCTCAAAGTGGTCAACATCAGGTTAAATATATCACAGATCTGATGGTCGAGATAGTTCCTAGGCATCCTCATATCTACGACCCATATTAACTTCAAGACTTCAGAGGTTTCACCTCCTATGCAATGAATATTCTCAATTCGTTAGACCCATGGACTCAGAAGGGATTGAAGGGTTAACACCCGTGTTCCTTCTCCAAATCCAACGATCGTGAAGAACTTCTGCTCCTCCCAAACTAATCTCATCCATTCATATTTCAAATGAAAGGATATTTCCTTTAGGGGCTTGAAACTCGCTATTTTACCTGTGGTGTTTCAGTTCCTTAAGTACTTAGTTATTTTGTGCTATTTCTCCTAAAATTAACGCTTAGAGTGATCCTTACATGATATCACCAGGGAATTTATGCCAATTCTGCAGGATCCTTTCTCTTTCACATATTCCGTGATGTTTATCAGGTGCTTCCTCAACATCAAGATCATGATCTTCTACTCAGGTCCCATTCTGTACATACTCTCAGAGATTTTTCCTCTCTGTCATGGCCTCAACGAGGTTTATGCAATGCTTTCTCGGCATCAAAATCATGGCCTTCATCTCATTCTCCGTCGGAGTACCTATCCCCTTTTCCACTCTCCTCTTTACATTTTCTTGCATGCCTTCCACACACATCCATCCTATCCTGTTACTTATGTCAAAAGGAAACCCAGGTCTGTTCTAGGTCTACAGGATCATGTGGTACTTCGGGCTGACCTTATACATCTAGACCATGCTTCCATTCATGGGGGTGGTTGAGGATTCAACCACTGGTCATTTTCTTATTAATTGTTCTCTTATTGTTTTCACATTCTTTCCTCTAGTGATTTCATGGCTAGTACTTTCAAGGATTCACCCCCACAGTCAGTTATTTGGCAATTAAACATAATACATTTACATTGTTCCCATGCCACAACATGTTAATCCTAATTAATGATTAATTACATGTTGGGGGAAA
>JASDQU010103624.1:291249-306254 GCA_032191745.1 Picea mariana
GGAATTTGGAGTTAGTAGGAGAGGAGTATAGTAATGCGTTTGAGATACTGAATACAGGTGGAAACTTTCAGTTGGTGGGCAAGGTGGAGAGTTTGAGAAGGGAATTAAAACAGGTCGTGGGTAAGCCCGATACAAACGTGGAAAGGAGGGTCTCTACCACTTGTTGTGAGGAGCAGGCGGTGATGCGGGAAGGGGGATTAATTCCATTAAACCTTTCTACTATGCCCCGAACACAGGATGGGAACGTTGTGGGGATGGGAGCGAGGGATGGGTTCTTGCCAATAATAGTTTCGGGAAAGGCAAGGGAGTTGGTAGATCCAGAAGGTAGGGGGGAATCCACTTAGGTATTCTCGCAGAGTGGGTGTAATAAATCAGTGGACTATGGGGCAGATAGGTGTGAGGGATCTGTTATGGATCCGTTTGTTTCGGAGGAAGTAGAAGTTGCCTTATTAAATTTAATTCTTTCTTACATGGATGTACTCACTAGGGAACCTATGTAGGTTTTTGATGGGGGGGCTTCCCTATTAAACACTGCTAGCCTGAGCGACGTGGCAGGGGGTCCCAAGAGAGACCTCGCTTGTTTAGGGGAAAGGAGTCATTGCTAAAGGGGGCAGTACTTGGTGGACTTGAGAAAGTTAAGGGAGGCGTAGGGGAGGAGAAAGTATTGATTTCTGATGGACCGCGGGCACTTAGAGCTCATAAATCCCTAGTGAGAGTTAAAAGATGATCTTAGTTACACTAAATGTTAGGGGGTTGTGGGGCCCTGCAAAGAAATTATCCCTCAAGCATTTCCTAGATAAGGTTAAACCTGATATTCTTTTTATTCAAGAAACAATGGTGAGCGAAGCAAAAGCAAGGGAGTTATTTGTTAAACTTTTACCGCATTGGTATATGTGCAGGGCAGACTCGAATGGTTTGTCAGAAGGTTTATTATCAACTTGGAACCCTTGTGTAGCTGATCTTTCTGCCTTCATGAGCCCTGCAGGAATTTTGTTGGAAGGGTCTGTTAAAGATGTTGTTGTCATAAATGGTCTGAAGTTGCTGAATTGTTATGGGCCTTACACTGATGGAGAGGCCTTTTGGGGGACTTTAAAGAATGAATGATTATTTAATGAACCTAACTTTATTTTAGGTGGTGATTTAAACTTCACCACCTCAATTCGGGATGATCCAAGTGGATATCGGTGGCCACCCACCTTTTCCAACTGGCTCAAAACTATTTTCTCACAATTTTGGCAATTTACTATTTTTAGCAGTTTTTAACTTCCGGGGCCATTTTGAAGCCCTAAACGACGTCTTTGGGAAAACATGTAGCAATATGAAAGCTCCTTCGATATTGCCTCCAAAATGGATCTCCTAGAAGATACCTTTCCAACGGGCTATCATGTGCTTAAAGCGGAGATTATATGCAAAAGTTACGACCCCGGGAAGTTGATGTACTAACTTACCCAAACGGGGCCCACATGACTTTTGGCGCTTCATCTCCTAGGGTTAGGTTTTTGGATGTCTAAGGTTTTTGACATTCCTGCTTATTGTAAAAAGGCCTTCAGAGCCTCATTGTAATCATCTTCTTGTGAATGAGCGCAACCATCACATCTCTTCTCAGAGATAAGTCGCCACCATTCTAGCGAGTCTTTCACTCTGAATTTTTACAGTCTCTGTACATTTCTTTAATTAATATAAATTATGTATTACTGTATCTTTGTGTTTATGGTTGCATCTCTGGTACATTGTTGTTATATTATTGGATATCAAAGACAAGGAGCCGAACCCTGATTCAGAATCTGATTATGAAAATACTGGTAAAACACAGATCATCGACGCAAACCCCACTGCTATTCTCGTGACCGCAACAATTCAACCAGAAGAACCAATAGATCCAGAAGAGGGGTAGATCATTTCTCATTCACAGATGTGGGTGAAAGGAACCCCACTGCATTTTATTGTTGATAGCGGAAGCCAGAAGAACCTCATCTCAGAAGAGGTCATCAAACAGTTGGGATTGTCGACAACACCACACCCACAACCATACAACATCGGGTGGCTTCGCCAAGGACGAGATCTTCATGTCAACCAGCAGTGTCGATTGTCATACGACATCCAACCCTTCAAGGATGAGGTATTATGTGATTTTTCCCCACTGGATGTCTGTGATGTTCTCTTGGGCTAGCCATATATGTGGAGACGCCATGTTGTTTATGAGTCTCCAACCCGCAGTGTCATTGTTTCTCCAGGGGGTCATTTCTACAAAATACCAGAGGTAGTTTCAACTATTGTTCTACCTAAACAGTTCCGCAAGGTAGTATCTGATACTCTAAAATTCAGCTTCTTCACAATCTGTTCAAAAGGGGAACACAAAGACACTGCAACCATTACAACCTCGCCCCAAACACCTTCTATTCAACAGAAGCAGGTCGACAAGGTTGCAACAAAGCGCACAGATTCTTTTTGCACACCATCATCTCGTGTAGCTTGACTTGTTGAACAACCTCAGACTCAACAGGTTCGTGACAGACTTCCACAAACTGAGTAGCGTGATGTCTCCAACAAGGCAAGCAACTCACCAAGATTTAGATTCAACAATTTTTTTTTCCTCTCCCTGGGCACTCAACGTAATGGAGACCATTGCTTCCTAAGGAGGGAGGATTTATCCAGGTGGATATCGGTGGCCACCCACCTTTTCCAACTGACTCAAAATAGTTTTATGACAATTTTGGTAATTTACTATTTTTAGCAGTTTTTAATTTTCGGGGCCATTTTGCGGCCCTAAACGATGTTTTTGGGAAAACAATAAGTAATATGAAAATTCCATCGATATTGTCTCCAAAATGAATCTCCTCGACGATACCTTTCCAACGGGCTATCATATGCCTAAAACGAAGATCGTATGCAAAAGTTAATAAAAATATGTAATTTTTATTGAGGCCCTAAAACGAAGATCATATGTAATTTTTATATAGTTAATAAAAATATAATTTAATGGACTAGATTCAATACGTCGGCCTTACCGAGGCCGAAATATTAATTTTCTGATGCTATTTACCTCGCCATCGTCATCTAGCAGTGAACGTCATTGCCGTCGTCATCTCCTTTCACGCATTATAAAAATATTCAGGCATCGACTCTTCTTTATCATTGATTCCATGAATAGTTTCTCAGGGTTTACCAATGGTGGTTCTCAAGGTACACGATCATCACTTCTCCACGGCCACCGCTATGGTGCTCTGCTGTCTGAATGAGAAGGAAGTTGAAATCTTCCTCTCCCCATTGTGGGGAGGCAGCACAGATGATGCGGCTGTGGAAATCAATATTGGGAAGCTGGACGAAGTGTTGGATATATACGAGGAGAGGCTGTCAAAGAGCAAGTACTTGGCGGGCGATTTCTTCAGCTTGGCAGATCTACAACATCTGCCATGGACACAATACCTCATCACAATTTGCAAGAAGGGTGATATGATATCCTTGAGAAAGCATGTGAATGCATGGTGGGAGGACATCTCCTCTCGCCCTGTCTGGAAGAAAGTTGCAGAGAAAATGCGAAAGTGAGGAGAACAGACTCAGGAAATTTCAGAGTGCAGTCAATAGGCAAATAATTTTTATGTATAGAGAGCAAACTTAGGAAATTTCAGAGTGCAGTTAATAAACAAATAATTTTTTTTGTATAAAGAACAGACTCAGGAAATTTCAAAGTGCAGTCAATAAACAAATAATTTTTAATTTTTATGTATAGAGAGCAGACTCATGAAATTTCAGAGTGCAGTCCATAAACGAATAATTTTTATGTGTAACCTCATTTGGAATTATATATTACATATTGATACATGTTTAACCAATAATATTGGTCTTATTGATCTTACATTAAGGTTTAAAATTTATTGATGCTAAGATTTAAAATTGCTTTTCATTAATTAAGTTTGTTTTTGAATAATTAGTTTTTTTTGTTTTTAATGTACTGAATAGATTGAGATAGCCACATGTGGCACAATATTTAAACAAAGACTGGATTACGCGATTTGCAAAGGTACATGATCTGAGACACGAGTGCTTGCGGACAAGCTCGTGTAAAGAAGGTGTAGATGCAATCCTAGAATCACAGACGCAAAAGACAAAGAAACTCCTTGGCTCGGAAGATCTGGGATGACTCGTTATATCAACAATGGATAGCGAAAGAGATTGGGGTAAGGCACATAACCCTACTTTTCTTAATGCTTTAAATTCATATGGTATTTTTAAAGGAATTCTGGGGGGTATAGGGTTAGACCAAAACGCCTTTGTGGGGACTAGGGGAACTGTCTTTGAGTGCTCGGCCTCGGTATTGGTAGGAGGTGATAGGGGTGGATGTCGGGGGGGAATTTGAAGTTAGTAGGAGAGGAGTATAGTAATGCATTTGAGACACTGAATATAGGTGGAAACTCTGAGTGGATGGACGAGGTGGAGAGTTTGAGGAGGGAATTAAAACAGGCCGCAGGTAAGCCCGATACAAACGTGGAAAGGAGGGTCTCTACCACTTGTTGTGAGGAGCAGGTGGTGATGTGGGAAGGAGGATTAATTCCATTAAACCTTTCTACTATGCCTCGAACACAGGATGGTAGTGTTGCGGGGATGGGAGCGAGGGATGGGTTCTTGCCAGCAATAGTTTCGAGAAAGGAAAGGGAGTTGGTAGATCCTGAAGGTAGGGGGGAATCCACTCAGGTATTCTCGCAGAGTGGGTGTAATAAATCGGTGGACTGTGGGGCAGATAGGTGTGAGGGATATGTTATGGATCCGTTTGTTTTGGAGGAAGTAGAAGCTGCCTTATTAAATTTAATTCCTTCTTACATGGATGTACTCACTCGGGAACCTATGCAAGTTTTTGATGGGTGGGCTTCCCTATTAAAGACTGCTGGCCTGAGCGAGGTGGCGGGGGGTCCCAAGAGAGACCTCACTTGTTCAGGGGAAAGGAGTCACTGCTAAAGGGGGGCAGTACTTGGTGGACTTGAGAAAGTTAAGGAAGGCGCAGGGGAGGAGAAAGTATTGATATCTGATGGACCGTGGGCACTTAGAGCTCATAAATCCCTGGTGAGAGTTAAAAGATGATCTTAGTTACACTTAATGTTAGGGGGGTGTGGGGCCTTGCAAAAGAATTATCCCTCAAGCGTTTTCTAGACAAGGTTAAACCTGATATTCTTTTTATTCAAGAAACAATGGTGAGCGAAGCAAAAACAAGGGAGTTATTTGTTAAACTTTTATCGCATTGGTATATGTGCGGGGTGGACTCAAATGGTTTGTCAGGAGGTTTATTATCAACTTGGAAACCTTGTGTAGCTGATCTTTCTGCCTTCGTGAGCCCTGCAAGAATTTTGCTAGAAGGGTCTGTTAAAGATGTTGTTGTCATAAATGGTCTGAAGTTGTTAAATTGTTATGGGCCTTACACTGATAGAGAGGCCTTTTGGGGGACTTTAAAGAATGAAGGATTATTTAATGAACATAGCCTTATTTTAGGTGGTGATTTAAACTTCACCACCTCAATTCAGGATGATCCAAGTGGATATCGGTGGCCACCCAGCTTTTCCAATTGGCTCAAAACTGTTTTCTGACAATTTTGACAATTTACTATTTTTAGCGGTTTTTAACTTCTAGGGCCATTTTGAGGCCCTAAACGACATTTTTGGGAAAACGGGAAGCAATATGGAATCTCTTTTGATATTGCCTCCAAAATGGATCTCCTAGAAGATACCTTTCTAACAGGCTATCATGTGCCTAAAGCGAAGATTGAGTTACGACCCCGGGAAGTTGATGTACTAACTTACCCAAATGGGGCCCACATGACTTTTGGCGCTTCATCTCCTAGGGTTAGGTTTTTGGATGTCTAGGGTTTTGGGCATTCTTGTTTATTGTAAAAATGTCTTCAGAGCCTCATTGTAATCATCTTCTTGCGAATGAGCGCAACCGTCACATCTCTTCTCAGAGATAAGTCGCCACCATTCTAGCAAGTCTTTCACTCTGAATTTTTACAGTCTCTGTACATTTCTTTAATTAATATAAATTGTGTATTACTGTATCTTTGTGTTTATGGTTGCATCTCTAGTACATTGTTGTTATATTATTAGATATCTGCGATATCTCTCTGCATTTCTTTATTATATCTCCGCTCTCATTTCGTGCCGAAAATAATATGGATAAATGGTATCAGAGCAGACTGCTCTTGATCGTTTTTCAAAGCATGTCCCCGATGAGGTCCGAGTATAGCAAGTTGGGTCTCGAGCTTGTCTCTCTTGAATACAATCGCTGTCACACGCCCAAGAAACCCTCCATGGCGGAAGAAAATAAAAACAACGAAGCAGACGATCCTATAAATGTGTTGCTTGAGCAAGATCTCACACAACAGAGGGACGAAATGATGGAGAATTTTTCCCACATCCTTCAACGCCTGCCGATAGCAACATGCGCATTTTTATCAAACAACCACTTTAGAAGCACCTCTCATTTCAAGGTACAGGTTAATTTTGATATTCCCATATTTGAAGGTCAGATAGATGCAGATGCCCTAGACAAATGCCTAAATCTATTAGACAGTTATTTCTCTGTTCACCATTTTTTCGATAGGGAACAGATCCAGAAGAGGGGGAGCGCCTTTTTCATTCACAGATGTGGGTGAAGGGGACCCCACTGCATTTTATTGTTAATAGTGGAAGCCAAAAGAACCTCATCTCATCAAAGGTCGTCAAACAATTGGGATTTTCGACAACACCACACCCGCAACGATACAACATCGGGTGGCTTCGCCAAGGATGAGATCTTTGCGTCAGCCAACAATGTCGATTTTCATACGACATCTATCCCTTCAAGGATGAGGTATTATGCGATGTTTTCCCACTGGATGTCTGTGATGTTCTCTTGGGCCAGCCATATATGTAGAGACGCCATGCTGTTTATGAGTCTCGACCCCACAATGTCATTGTTTCTCTAGGGGGTCATCTCTAAAGAATACCAAAGGTAGTTCCGACTATTGTTCCACCTAAATAGTTCCACAAAGTAGTATCTCATACTGCAAAATTCAGCTTTTTCATAATCTATTCAAAAGGGGAACAAAATAACACTACAACCACTACAGCCTCACCCCAAGCACCTTATATCCAACATAAGCAAGTTGACAAGGTTGCAGCAAAGCGCATATATTTCTTCTGAACAATGTCCTCTTGTGTAGATCAACTTGTTGAACAACCTTAGCCTCAACAGGTTCGTGACATACTTCCACAAATTGAGCAACGTGACGTCTCCAACAAGGCAAGCAACTCACCAAGATTCAGATTCAACAAATGTTTTTTCCTCTTCCACGGGCACTCAACATAATGGATACCATTGCTTCCTAAAGAGGGAGGATTGATCCAGGTGGATATCGGTGGCCACCCACCTTTTCCAACTGGCTCAAAACGGTTTTCCGGCAATTTTGGTAATTTACTATTTTTAGCAATTTTTAACTTTCGGGGCCATCTTGAGGCCCTAAATGACGTTTTTGGGAAAACGGGGAGAAATATGGAAGTTCCTTCGATATTTCCTCCAAAATGAATCTCCTCGACGATACCTTTCCAATGGGCTATCATGTGTGTAAAATGAAGATTGTATGCAAAAGTTACGACTTCGGGAAGTTGATGTACTAGCTTACCCAAACGGGGCCCACATGACTTTTGGTGCTTCATCTCCTAGGGTTAGGTTTTTGGCATTCCTGTTCATTGTAAAAAGGACTTCAGAGCCTCATTGTAATCATCTTCTTGCGAATGAGTGCAGTCGTCACATCTATTTTCAGAGATAAGCCACCACCATTCTAGCGAGTCTTTCACTCTGTATTTTGAGATTGTATGCAAAAGTTACGACCCTGAGAAGTTGATGTACTAACTTACCCAAACGGGGCCCACATGAATTTTGGTTCTTCATCTCCTAGGGTTAGGTTTTTGGATGTCTAGGGTTTTTGGCATTCATGTTTATTGTAAAAAGGCCTTCAAAGCCTCATTGTAATCATCTTCTTACGAATGAGCGCAGTTGTCACATCTCTTCTCAAAGATAAGCTGCCACCATTCTAGCGAGTCTTTCACTCTGTATTTTTACAACCTCTGTACATTTCTTTAATTAATAGAAATTGTGTATTACTGTATCTTTGTGTTTATGGTTGCATCTCTGGTACATTGTTGTTATATTATTGGATATCCGCGATATCTCTGTGCATTTATTTATTATATCCCCGCTCTCATTTTTGTGCTGAAAATAATCTGGATCATTGGTATTAGAGCAGGCTGCTCTTGATCGTTTTTTCAGTGCATGTTCTCGACGAGGTCCAAGTATAACAAGTTGGGTCTCGAGCTTGTCTCTCTTGAAGAAAATCGCTCTCGCATGCCCAAGAAACCCTCCATGGCGGAAGAAATGAAAACCGATGGAGCAGATGATCCTATAAATATGTTACTTGAGCAAGCTCTCACATGAAAGAGGGACGAAATGATGGAGAATTTTTCCCACATCCTTCAACGCCCGCCGATAGCAACAGATGCATCTTCATCAAACAACCACTTTGGAAGAACCTCTCCTTTCAAGGTATAGGTTAATTTTGATATTCTCATATTTAAAGGTCAGATAGATGCAGATGCCCTAGACAAATGGTTAAATCTGCTATACGGTTATTTCTCTGTTCACCATTTTTCCAACAGGGCAAAAATTACCTTCAGACTCCTTGAATCTCTCCCCCATGTCAAACATTGGTGGGAAACTTACTGGGAGAAAAATTCCACAGAGGAGTCTAGAATATATGGGGTCGATCCCACTTGGGATTTTTTTTGTGGATGCAGTAAAGGGACAATATTACCCTGTTGGAAACTATGAGGACCAATACATGAGATGGACCACACTGGGGCAAGAGAGGGGCCAAGAAGTTCTGGAGTTCACCAATACCTTCCATACCTTGTGCACCAACATGGGTATCAAAAGCTCCGAGTGACATTTGGTTCTGAAATACCATGGGGCTCTACACAGATACATCCAAACTGAAATGGATTTTCTGAACTTCTCATCACTCGGTTCTGCTTATAGATATTCTGTTAAAATCGAGTAGAAGTTTCAGAACCAGAACAAAGAGGAGTTCGGATATGCAAATCCGCAACAACCAAAGTATGAGAAAGAAGACCCTAACAAACAGCTTCCTGAAAACTAGTCTAAACCACAGGAAAAGAAGGGTCATGGAAAGATGAAGAAGGACACCGAAAATGGTGCGAATTCCAAAAAATCCCTTGGCACAACACCGATGAATGTTGTTCAAAAAAGTCATTGGTGGATGAGATCAAAGACAAGGAGACGAACCTTGATTCAGAATCTGATTCTAAAAATATTGGTAAAAGACATATCATCGATGCAAACCCCACTACTATTGTCGCGAACGCAACAATTCAACTAGAGAAACCAACAGATCCAGAAGAGGGGTAGCGCCTTTTTCATTCACAGATATGGGTGAAGGGGACCCCACTGCATTTTATTGTTGATAACGGAAGTCAGAAGAACCTCATCTCAGAAGAGGTCATCAAACAGTTGGGATTGTCAACAAAACCACACCCACAACCATACAACATCGGGTGGCTTTGCCAAGGACGAGATATTTGTGTCAACCAACAATGTTGATTGTCATATGACATCCAACCCTTCAAGGATGAGGTATCATGTGATGTTTCCCCACTGGATGTATATGATGTTCTCTTGGGCCAACCATATATGTGGAGACACCATGTTGTTTATGAGTCTCGACCTCACAGTGTCATTGTTGCTCTAGGGGGTCATCTCTACAGAATACCATAGGTAGTTTTGACTATTGTTCCACCTAAACAGTGCCGCAAGGTAGTATCTCATACTGCAAAATTCAGCTTCTTCACAATCCGTTCAAAAGGATAACATAAATACTCTGCAACCACTACAGCCTCGCCCCAAGCACTTTCTATTCAACAGAAGCAGGTTGACAAGGTTGGAGCAAAGCACACAGATTCCTTCTGCACACCTCCCTCTTTTGTAACTTGACTTGTTGAACAGCCTCAACCTCAAGAGGTTCGTGATAGACTTCCACAAACTGAGCAGCGCGACCTCTCCAGCAAGGCAAGCAGCTCACCAAGATTCAGATTCAGCAAACATTGTTTCCTCTCCCTCGGGCACTCAATCTAATGGAGACCATTTCTTCCTAATGAGGGAGGATTGATCCAGGTGGATATCGGTGGCCACCCACCTTTTCCAACTGGCTCAAAAATATTTTTTGGCAATTTTGGTAATTTACGTTTTTTAGCAGTTTTTAACTTCCGGGGCCATTTTGAGGCCCTAAAGGACTCTTTTGGGAAAACAGGGAAATATATGGAAGTTCTTTTGATATTTCCTCCAAAATGAATCTCCTCGACGATACCTTTCCAACGGGCTATCATGTGCCTAAAACGAATATCATATGCAAAAGTTACGACCCCAGGAAGTTGATGTACTAGTTTACCCAAATGGGGCCCACATGACTTTTGGTGCTTCATCTCCTAGGGTTAGGTTTTTGGATGTCTAGGGTTCTTGGCATTCCTATTTATTGTAAAAATGCCTTCAGATCCTCATTGTAATCATCTTCTTGCGAATGAGCGTAGCCGTCACATCTTTTCTCAGAGATAAGCCACCACCATTCCAGTAAGCTTGTTTCCGCTACATTTTACAGTTTTAGCTTATTTCCTTATTCAATAGAAAACCAATTTTATTGTATCTCTGTTATTTTGTGTTAAACACCTCTTAATGATATGTAGTCATTTTTTTCTTCTCATAAAATCCAGATCAGTGGCCACCCACCTTTTCCTAGTGCTATTTCCTTGATCTCTGCTAAGCAACGCAGGAAGGTCATCTCTTAGACCGGAAAGTTTGTCTTCTTCGTGATTCTCTCTTAGAATAAGAGAAATATCATAGCCACATATAGGGTCTCTCCAACCGACCTCTCCACACAGTAGAAGAAATTATATAAGGTTGTGGAAGAATACTCGAATATCTTCTCGTCACCTACCGGGGTACCTCTGCACTGCCAGGTCAAGCACCCCATCGATCTGACCCCCGACGCACTACTGCCCAATGGGCCAATCTATTGTTTCTCTCTATTAGAGAATGAAGAGATCAAGTGACAGATCCAAGAACTGCTCCACAAGGGTCACATCTGTCCCATCTCATCACCTTGCGGGAGCCCAATTGTGCTGGTACAAAAGAAAAATGGAACCTTGAGACTCTGCATTGATTACCGGGCTCTGAATAAAATCATAGTCAGAAACCAATACCCGATTCCCCGAATTAACGACTTTATCGATCAACTCACGGTGGCCAAATACTTCAGTAAGATTGATCTGAAGTGTGGCTACCACCAGGTTCCGATAGAACAAACAAATGTATGGAAGATCGCCTTCAAGTCAAATGAAGGCCTTTTTGAATGGTTGGTCATGCCCTTTGGTTTGACAAATGCTCCAGCCACTTTCATGAAGATGATGGACAATATCCTGTGACCATTCACCAATACTTTTGTAGTGGTGTATCTGGATGACATTCTCATTTACCACAAGACAAGGAGTTGAACCCTGATTCATAATTTGATTATGAAAATATTGGTAAAAGACAGATCATCGACACAGACCCCACTGTTATTGTCGTGACTGCAACAATTTAACCAGAAGAACCAACAGATCCAAAAGAGGGGGAGCTTCTTTTTCATTCACAAATGTGGGTGAAGGGGACCCCACTACATTTTATTGTTGATAGTGGAAGCTAGAAGAACCTCATCTCACCATAGGTCGTCAAACAATTGAGATTGTCGACAACACTACACCTGCAACCATACAACATTGGGTGGCTTTTCCAAGGATGAGATCTTCATGTCATTCAATAGTGTCGATTGTCATACAACATCCAACCCTTCAAGGATGAGGTATTATGTGATGTTTCCCCACTTGATGTCTGTGATGTTCTCTTGGGCCAGCCATATATGTGGAGACACCATGTTGTTTATGAGTCTCGACCTCGCAGTGTCATTGTTTCTCTAGGGGGTCATCTCTACAGAATACCAGAGGTATTTTCGACTATTGTACCACCTAAATAGTGCCGCAAGGTAGTATCTCATACTGCAAAATTCAGCTTCTTCACAATATGTTCAAAAGGGGAACAAAAGGACATTGCAACCACTACAACCTCGTCCCAAGCTCCTTCTATCCAACAGAAGTAGGTCGACAAGGTTGCAACAAAGCACAAAGATTCCTTCTGCACACCGTCCTCTCATGTAGCTTGACTTATTGAACAACCTCAGCCTCAATAGGTTCATGACAGATTTCCATAAACTGAGAAGCACGACATCTCCAGCAAGGCAAGCAGCTCACCAAGATTCAGATTCAACAAACGTTTTTTCCTCTCCCCCGGGCACTCAACGCAATGGAGACCATTGCTTCCTAAGTGTTATAACCCTATAATTTATAGGATCAATTGGTGACTCAAATGTTATCTCTTTACGTGTTTTTGTTTTTCAAATGATTTTTCATTCTGCAAATAACTTGAGGAAAAAGAAAAAGAAAAGAAAAGAAGAGAAAAAGAAAAGAAAAAAGAAAGAAAGAAAAAGAATAAAAGAGGGCATAAAAGAATTTCAATAGATCCCGATGCAATAACAATGACTTGGTCCATACCTTTCAAGCATGGCCAAGTTCTTTTAAATTGATGTTGATAGGAGTAGTGAATAAGCTTGGCTAAACTGTTCAATCATAGCCAAGTAATTTTGGTTAGTTAGTGAATAAATATGACGAGACTGCCTAATCTTGGTTAGATAGCCCCAAGATAGAGTAATTTCTTAGTCCAACAGTTTAATTTGGGCTAATAGTCATAGGTAATTAGGTTAGAACATAGGGTAGTTTGCTTTATTTCAATAAAACAAGTATGATGATTGATTTTGAACCATGCCTTTGATGTTTGAAGTTTTGATGTCTAACCCCTTGGTGATAGAAACATGGAAAAGCTCGGGAAAAATCCACAATATGCACTTATCCTAAGTTTTCAGAACACATACGCCGTCGTGCTCACAATTAAGCACAGCGCAGGTATGAACGGCTCAGAGGTTCGCGCCCAGATCTACGATTGACAAATATTTCCGGACCCCCCCCGACCGTTCTACCTTTAACGGTGGGGGCGGATCCGGAATCAGAGATAACATATGTGCACATCTAGACGGATCAGGTTTCAGTGCCTAGATCCACGACTTAGATTGGATTTCAGACCCCCCGTCCGTTCTGCCTTTAATGGTGGGGGGGGGGGTCCAGAATGTTATTTAAGTATCGCGCACAGATCTGCGGTTGAGAAGAAAGTGCGCAAATCAACGACTCATGGTGTTTTTCGGATCCCCTCGACTGATCTATCTTTAACGGAGGGGGGGGGTCCGAAATGGAATATTCTCTGGTGGGCCCTTTTCCTCTACATAGAATAAATTCATTGGTTCAAGACTTCCACTACCTATCATTTATGACATGCCCCGTCACCCCATGACATCATCATCCATGTTTTTCCTAGAGGTCACGTCTCATTACTCTGTCAGTCCCTTTCCCCTTGTCCGCCCTTTACAAGTCCTCTCACCAAGGTCACTCCCCAATAAACTCCCGCCACGTTGCCTGGTTGTATTCATCATTCATTATTACATGCCATCTCATGCTCCAAATGATCCGTTGGCAATTTATTACTGGCTAATTTATCCGTTAGCCTGTTGACCTGTCCCCCGCGCCCAACAGATATTCGTTCACTTAAAACCACTGTCTCCCTTCTTTCTTCCATTACTTATTGTGTCATCTCACCAGAAAATACCTTTCCTGTCGCACCAGAGCATTTTTCCTCGTTTCCTCTCCACTTCAGTCAAACATCCCAAGCCACCATCATCTCCACTAATGACTGTTTGATTTGCAGGTATTTTTACAACGATGGCACCAAAATCAAAGAGGACAGAAGCCGAGGAAAATCCTTTTCTTCCGCCGTCTGTCGACCTTGATAGGATCCCCCTGGCGGAAAAAGACCATTTAATCACAGACACCGGATGCGAATTCGACTTCATGGACTTACAGTCATGGCTCAAAGAGGTTTTCCTTGACTAGAGTGACAAAATTGGGCTTTGGGAGTCAAATCTTCCCCTGTATCTTTTCCCCCAGATTCACGACTTTCCCGAATTCTCCCTCAAATGCCCAACCCATTATATCCCTGAATAAAGAGCCATTATTTCTTCATCCGGAGAAATTCTTTTCCTCATCACACTAGAAACCATTGACCAAATGATGTAGATACCCATAGCCGAATCTGCCTCACCTTTCAACCTCGAAATCATCACGAAGCTCTACCAGAAGCTGTCTTTTCCCCAAAGAGCTTAGATTTTTGAGATTTTCCTCCCACAATCCACTCATCTCCCCACTACAAACCCCCCTTATCCTTCCTCCCTGTTCTCAGTAAAGGGAAACCAGGTCATCACGTCACTATGTGCCTTGCTTGGATATTTTTCGGATCAATGGGTGGACGAACCCATCTTGGGATTTCTGTCCATTTTCTCCACTGATGAGAGACCCACTACTCAATTCGACTACAGTACGTTCCTGGCGGACAACATTCATGAACAATTCATTAATTTCGCCACAGAAGGCATGTTCCGGTATTCTTCAATACTAGCTTACCTGTTCGTTTTCTTTCAAGCGGACAAATTTTCCTTTTCAATGCAGAAGATGGATAAAGATGGGAGACCACAGGCAGTGATAGCGTGGACTTCGCTGCTCAGACATAACTCTACATAATTCAGTTTCAAGCAGTTCATCAAGTAGTTCTACCACCCAGTGGTGAGTATGCTCAGCGACAGACCTGAACCTAGAATTAACGAGGAAATTCAGAGGATTTTACATCTCTCGGACCTTACAAAGACTGGTGATTGGTACCTGTACCAAAACCACACTGCGATCAGAGTTTATGGGTGCAAGTTAGCCCCATATAAATTG
>JASDQU010103625.1:0-11032 GCA_032191745.1 Picea mariana
TTTCAGGATCCACAGCGATCCCTTCCTTTGATATAATGTGCCCCAAGTAATGAATCTGCCTTTGGTAAAATGAGCACTTGCTCAATTTTGCGTACAACTGGTGTTCTCTCAACACCTGCAACACCATTCTCAGGTGTTGTTCATGTTCTTCCTCTATCTTGGAATACACCAAGATATCGTCCAAGAAGACTTTGACAAACTTGTCCAAATAATCTCTGAACACTCCATTCATTAAGCGCATGAAAACAGCAGGTGCATTTGTCAATCCAATAGGCACCACTGTGAATTCATAATGTCCATACCTTGTTCTAAAGGCGGTCTTGCTAATATCCTCATCATTTATTCTCACTTGGTGATATCCAGATCTGAGATCTATTTTTGAAAATATTTTCGCATCCTTCAACTGATCAAAAAGATCATCAATCCTTGGCAAAGGATACTTGTTCTTGACAGTGACCTTATTCAACTGTCGAAAATCAATGCACAGTCTCAACGTCCCATCTTTCTTCTTCACGAATAGGACCGGGGCTCCACAAGGTGACACATTGGGGAAAATGTATCCCTTCTTTAGTGACTCTTCGAGATGCAATTGCAACTCTTTCAGATCTGGCGTACTCATTCTATAAGGAGCCTTCGAAACTGGAGCTTCTCTAGGCATCAAATTTATAGAAAAATCGATGTCCCTCTTCGGAGGTAGTCCAGGTACCTCCTGAAATACATCCTTGAATTCTTTGAGTACCTCGTGATCTTCTAGATTTGAGACTACATCTCGGGATGCTTCTTCCACCCGAGCTGCATATAATTGACAGCCTTTCTGGTAACATTTCTTCAGCTGCATCGCTGAGATTTCCCTAACAGCCACGACTTTGGGAATTCCTTGGATTGTTACCAAATTTCCCCCTTCGTGCAGGCAGGTAAACCTCTTATTACGACAATCCAGAAGGGCATGGTGTTGGTCCAACCAGTCCATCCCAATTAAGACATCATATGAGCCTAAAGGCAAAATGTTCAATTCTGCCTTAGTGCTCACTCCTTTCATGTCCACTGAACAAGACTTAACCAATTCAGTGACCTTCCTCTTGGTCCCTGTGGCCAATTTTACTAACCAAGACTTTTCATGTTTGCCTCTTGTTAAATGCAAACTTTCCACCACTCTAGGATCTATATAACTATGGCTATCCCCTAAATCAATTAAAATAACAAGTGGTCGGTTGTTGATCGTACCTCCACTTCAATCATGTGCGATTGAAATTCTGCTTGTTTCTTGTCCAGGGCTGCGTAGATCCTCGGCATTCTACTGCCCATATCCTCCACTGTTTTTTCTTGTTGAATAGTATGGACAATTCTTGCTTTGTCTTTTCTATGGGGGCAGTCTTTGTAACTATGATTCCCTTTACAGCCCCAACACTCCATAGGTGGAGACCTTGGCATCTGCTCACTCCCTTCAACTTTCTTTGGGTCTCTAAAAGATAACTGTCCCCAAGGGATGTTCTTGAAAAAGGGAGGCCTATTTCCCTTCTGCCTCTGTTCTTTCTTAAACCCCTTCTGGTCATCCTAAGCCTTCCGAAAGGTAGGCTTTTCTCTTTGTTGTTCGTATAAGCATTTCGCCCTTCTTATTTTTTCTTCCGTAGTTTTAGGATCATCATATTGAATCTTGTCACCAATGGAAGGTGGAAGTCCACTCATATACCTCTAAATTTTAACAGCCTCGTCTTTGATGAATGGGACATACTTCAATATTTTCAGAAAAATTTGTTCATACTCATCAATGGTCATACTACCCAACTTGAGTTCGAAGAAATCCTTCATCTTTCTATCATAGTATCTTTTGGTCAGGTATTTCTTCTCAAAATGCCTCTTAAACTCCTTCCACGTGACCTCTTTCTGTCTGATGTGTTGCACCTGTACCAACTGATCCCACCACATGGATGCTTTTCCTTTCAACCGGTACATTGCAATTCTTCCTTCTGCATGGGCAGAATAATTCTGTAGTTGGAAGTATTTCTTTATACCCAGCAACCATATTTCAGCATCTTCTTCTGTCTTATTTTCACCATCGAACGTAGGTGGTTTAATCTTGTTGATTTCCCCTTTCAATTCATCCCTTCCATATTTTCGATGCTTTCTGGTAGGAGACGAGCTCGAACTACTGTGTGTTCCCCTACTGAAATGTCTTTGGGAGCGACTAAGATGTCGGCTACCACTCCTCGACCTCCTTTTCCTCTCAGAAGTCCTGATGCTTCTTGATCTCCTTCTTCTCCCAGGGGTTCTACGACTCTCTGTCTTACTTGAGTCTCTTCCCTTCTCGAGTTTCCTCTCTATTCTTTCCAGGATTTTCAAAAATTTTAAGTTTAACACACCCTGTCGATCCCTGACTTTCATGAGCTTTCGGCTATCAGCTCGATGAGCCTGGGCCTCTCTTTGCAATCCTTCAATGATTTTCATTATCTGTCCTTACTTATCCTTTTATTTTCCGTGCCCATTGGAGTTCGATCCTTCCACTTCCATATTGACATCCTTTCCTTCCCATTTGTCTCCTGTTTCAGAGGCAATCTGCACCTTTTCCCATTCCATACTCGGCATTGGTTAGCTGGAGTCCTAACCCTCATTGAACTCTACACACGCACTGTGCAATTCAATTCAAAGTTTGTTAGGCCATTAAAACTTCATGAAAATTCCACAACATTTATACGCCAATACGAACAAGAACAAAAGACATTTCGATTCAAATAAGTTTTCTGAGCTCTCATTTAGCTCTGCAATTTTCGGGTCTTCGAAACTTTCATTTTCATCATTTCGGGACTTTCAGGCCTTCGGGTTTTCGGTACCCAGTACTTTGGTTTTTCGCTCCATGAGGCTTTCAGACTTGCTTTCCTTTCTAGCCCCTGACTTTAAAAATTTCGATTTACTTTACCCTCCGGGCCCACATAGCACAGTGGTTACCCTCAACCACGGTGGAACGTGGCACGTTCATGAGGGTCCACGTCACTTTTAATGATGTCATCGGGTCCCACTACTCTCGCTTTTCTTCTTGACTCACTGGCACGTGGTACATTTCCATGTGTCCACGTTCATTCCTAGTAAAATCCAACGGTCAGATCTATGACGCAAATCCTTTTGACGTTTCAGGGTTTCGGGCATCGGAAGTTCGTGCATCCACACATCTTAAACTTCCATTTGTCGAAATCCCAAAATCACTTTCTATTTAACTACTTGATCCAACGGTCAAGTACTTCTCCCCGCGATCTACGGTGTAGGTTGTTTCGTGATTTCGAGGTTTTGGGTTTCAGAGCTGTTCACTTCTCCTCACTTCCCATCTCCCAAAATGTCGATTTCTTCCTGGACAATTAACGGTCCAGATCTCTTTTAGATCGATGGTTATGATCCAATCATGAATTCACATTTTTTGAATTCTCACGAACTCACCCTTTGACCATTTCAAGTTATGAGTCAACGAAAGGTTGATCGCTCCCCACGCATTCTTTCTGATGGACGGTCCTGACTAATTCGGGATTTCGCGTATCGTGATTTCCACACTCTTGTGCAATTCCAAAGGGCTTTAAACCCCATGCACACTTTCCAGATCTGACAGTCACGAGGGTTCACCTTCCCTCCCGAACAGATCTAAAGCTCCAGCACTTCTGGTGTGGAGTCCTCTCTCCTTGTGGACTTATACCACGATGGTTGCGGTTTCCTAATGCCGCTATACCTCCTGAGATTAAAAACTCGTCAAGTAACTCTTTGACACTTTGGAGCAAACCAGGGTCCGAAATTGGCCTTCCAGACCCAATTTCCCCTCGCATTCTTGGTCCAAAGACCGCTCCACTGGCCCATCTAGGCTCAGTGTCGAAACCTTGTCTCTGATACCAAACTGTAGTGCACATTTTTAGCTACCATGGCTTAATCGCTCTTAAAAAGAAACTTTAACACCACTTGGTACATAACTCATACATGTATTATAAATCCCATGCATTTAAACAAATAAACACATTCTACACAAAGTATTCATATGAGTTCTGCCATAATTAACAATCAATAGCATTTCATACTAATTCATATACACAACGGAAATCATGATAACATAAACAGTAGAGTCATGCAAAACATGATTAAAACATAATCAGATACTTATCTTTTAACAGTGGTAGAATCCACCAACCAAGTGCAGGCCTTCCACGAACCTCCCAGCCTTAGACCACACTGCTCATCAGCTCAGCAAGGGGTCACCCCCGAGCTGGGACTAAGCTCCACCCCGAGACAAGGAATCCTAGGTTAGGCTGAGGTTACGGGGAAAACAATACACAACCACAGGAAGGAATTCTCTCCCAGAAACCACACACACTCACTGCCCATAGTCCCTCATTCCCCACATGCATGTTCCACCCCAGGAGGATACACCTTCTCTATCACCTGGACAGTCCTTCGGTTGCTAACCTCCCTTGCCTTGGGTTACAGCAACAGACCAGACCGGAAGTCTCCGGGCTATGTGGTAGCTACAGGGTTCCTTACAGGACTTCTCTCCTTCCTCTGTGCACTCTCTCGCCTGGAGAGAATCACTCACAGACACTACTTTTTCCACAAGCTCAGCAATGGAAAAAATGACTCAGGGTCACGGCTTTGAGACAGAGATCTCACGCACAGGCTCGATCTCGGGCAGTGGATGCACATGGATTCTCCAGACATAGCACAAGATTTTTCCCGATTCAAAACAGAGGTGAAACCGACTCTTTCAGAATCGATCACAGGCTTCTCATTAAGTACGGAGATATACATAGGTTTTTCAGTTCAGAAGGTGTAAGAGGTTTTTCTGCGGAGCTCGGGTCAGTCGTACTTCTCAAATCTTGTGCACCTCAGGTAATCCACTCAAATGAGAGAGTGTCCCCCCCTTCATGGTCCACCCAAACTATTTTATTTTCATGCACCAGGGTCGACACTTGTCGTCCTAGAGACTGCATGCGTTCCACCAGCATGCATCACCTTCCCTTGGTCAGGAACTTAGGAATGATAATATAAATGGCACATGTTCTTTTGGAATAATAATAAAATATTACTCCTAGGCTTAAGCCCCCCCCTAGGCTAAACACTTAGCCCCTTTTCCCACCTTCCAGCCCCTAATCCCTTGCCTTCTGTGTGGAAGCTCAGTCCCCCATCACTCATTCATCGTGGTCGGTCTGCACCTGGCAGTGTTTAAAATTTTATTAAATGTTTTTGCATATATACAAGTACAAAATCAGGCCCTTGGCCTCCAACCCTTAGACTCTCTGGCCTAACAATCACATAAGCCCAACGGCTTATACATACTTGGCTCACTAGCCTATAACACAAATTTACAATTCATTTCATACATCATATTTACAACTAGGCTCGGCCTTGGGGACATTACAATCCCCCTCCCTTATTTTTGCACTGTCCTCAGTGCAACTTACACTGTCTCTGCAAGCCTTTCAAAATTTTCAAAAAGATGCAGGTATTCTGCCGCATAACTTCTTCATGCTCCCATGTCACGTCCTCATGACCGTACCAGGTCCACTGAACCTTTATAAGCTCTATGGCTCGATTCCAGAGATGTTTGCTTTTCCTGTCCAATATGCGCACAGGATGCACTTGCAAGACACCTTCTGGCTCCACCTGAATCACATTCCAATCGATAACATGATTAGCATCAGGTACATATTTCCTAAGTAGTGAAACATGAAACACATTATGTACATTCATAGATGCAGGTAGTGCAATCATATATGCAACTGACCCAATCCTTTCCAGGATATCAAATGGCCCACAGAATCTTGTTGCCAATTTGGCGCAACTTCCCAACTTCAGGGAACTCCTATTAGCCTTCACTTTCAGGAAAACATGGTCACCCACTTTGAATTCTCTATGGGTTTCGTTACTGTCAGTGTAACTTTTCTGCCTATCCTGGGCAGCTTTTAGATTCTGTTTAATTTTTATCATTTGATCTTCCATCTCTTTAAGTAGCTCCAGCCCAACCACTGCTCTATCAGTCAAATTATCCTAGCTCACTGGAGTGTTGCACTTTCTTCCATAAAGTGCTTCGAATAGGCTCATCTTCAATGATGCATGATGCATGATGCTCATCTTCAATGATGCATGATTCCCACCTTGATGGTTTGTCCATCACATACATTCTCAGTATGTCTTCTATTACCCTGTTCACCCTCTCTGTCTGACCATCAGACTCAGGATGATACGCTGTACTAAAGTTCAGATTCGTTCTGACTCCCTTGAACAATCCTTTCCAGAAATTTGAGGTGAATTTCAAGTCCCTATCAGACACAATTGTCTTAGGAATTCCGTGCAAGCATGCAACTTCTTTTAAAAATATATCAGCAACATCAGCTGCCCTATGGGTGGTTTTCAGTGGAATAAAATGGGCGGCTTAAGTAAGCTTGTCCCCCACCACCATGATTGAATCATGCTGCTTGTTGGTTCTAGGTAGTCCGATGATAAAATCCATTGTTACCACGTTCCATTTCCACTCAGGAATGGGTAAAGGCTGCAAGAACCCTGTTGGGTGTCTATGCTCAGCCTTAACCTTCTGGCACTTCATACATCTGGCGATGTATTCAACAATTTCTTTATTCATACCTGGCCAAAAATAATGGCTTTTGACTACTTCCACAGTCTTCTGATATCCAGGATGTCCAGCATAAGCCACGTTATGCATCTCCTTTAGAATTTCCAGCTTCAATTCTCAGACATTGGGTACATACACTCTATTTTTATACAGAAGTAAACCATTAGTTCCCAAGGTGTAACTTTCCTTGGTATGTGGTCTCTCGCGCTGCTATAGCTTTTCTACAAGACTTCTATACTGCAAATCAGTATTTGCAGCTTCCAAAATTCTATCTTTCATCTCAGTCTTGTACATGCTAATGGCTGTAGCATGTAATTCGTGCATTTTTCTGTTGAGTGCACCAGCCACCTTATTTTCTTTCCCTTTGATATGCTTGATATCAAATTCATATTCACACAGAAGCTCCAGCCATCTGATTTGCCTCACATTTAAAGTCGGCTGATCAAATAAACACTTCAGANCAGGATTGGAACACTGGTTAGTAGCTACTTCAATAACTGGAATCTGCTCTCACATTCTTCAGTCCACTAGAACTTCTTCTCCTTCCTTTACAAGGAAGTGATAGGGTGAGCTATCTTTGAGAATCTTGTTATAAACCTTCTGTAGTAGCCTACCAGACCCATAAAAGATCTAACTTCCACCACATTCCTTGGCGCTGACCATTATCAAATGGCCTCAACCTTTTCAGGATCCACAACGATCCCTTCCTTTGATATAATGTGCCCCAAGTAATGAATCTGCCTTTGGTAAAATGAGCACTTGCTCAATTTTGCGTACAACTAGTGTTCTCTCAACACCTGTAGCACCATTCTCAAGTGTTGTTCATGTTCTTCCTCTGTCTTGGAATACACCAAGATATAGTCCAAGAAGACTTTGACAAACTTGTCCAAATAATCTCTGAACACTCCATTCATTAAGCACATGAAAACAACAGGTGCATTTTGTTAGCGATATTTCTTGCATAGGGGGGTAGAACACAAAAGAAGGGGTAAAAACCCACTTGTCCAAAGTTTCGGGCGATAATGCACCCATGGTAAGCAGCAAGCAAGACCGGGTGGTCCAGATTTGCATGCCCAGATCGACGGTGCATATTGGATTTCGGACCCCCCTTGCCTTCCGATCTTTAAGCAGGCGGGGGGGGTCCGAGATCGGGGGTGCAACTCTCCGACGGTTCATATTAGCGTGCCTGGATCAACGGAGATGAAGAGAATTTCGGACCCCCCCCCTGCCTTTCTACCTTTAAACAGAGGGGGGGGGTCCGAAACCCCATGTGCAGCTTCCCGACGGCCACGATTGTAGTGCCCAAATCAACGACGCTCGTGTAGCCCCGCTCCTCTCAGCTGCCCTGTGTTTAACCAGTGTGGGCCCTCCTCCTGTCATTTCATTCTTCCTTCTGCCTTTCCCCTGCTGTCGTGTGTCATCCACTCACCTCTCTTCTTTGGTCCGCGTGGTTCTCCTTTCTTCCCACCATCTGCTCATTTCCTGCCACGCGTCCCGTTCCTTTCCACATCAGTTTCTCACCCAAAGGCGAGTTCGTTCTCCCGTCTTCTCCCCATATACCTGGGTGTCTTCCGTCATGGATCATCCTCTGTCACCCCTCTCTGTCATCACTCTCACTTATCGCCACTTCTTCCACGCGCTCCCCGATGCCATCACCCCTACCATACACCATGTCCTCCGCGCTGGCCCTCATGTCCGTCCCTCAAGCTGTTCGGTTGTTCTAGGTGGCAGCACGAGAAGTATTCCCTATCCTGAGATGCTGAGTTGGCCTGGCCGTTATCAATCCCAAGAAGCAGTTATTGAAGCGGTTGGTGGTGGTTATACATCGTCTCCGCCATAATGGGGGCGTCCTACAATGAATTAAAGGCACGTCGATTCGCCGATGTAACTGTCAGAAGATCTATCGCGTCTGCCACAAGTTGCACGATTATTCAAAGACTGCGGCTACAGAATGTCAGAAGCCATGCAGACGCAAAGCTTTCAATGCATTTTCTTGGTTCCGCTATTTTTGTTGTTGTTTTGAGTATATGTAGGCATTTTTGCCATTTTTGTATCTATCGATGGTAGAGCTAAGCTCTCGACTGTAAAGTTTCAGCGACATTCTGGTTTCATGGTTATTCCTCTGTGTTTGAGACTTCTTGGTTTATAACAAACATCTCCTTTCTTCCATCTTTGTTTCATCTCGTGCCGGNCTACCTTTAAACGGAGGGGGGGGGTCTGAAATCCCATGTGCAGCTTCCCGATGGCCACGATCATAGCACCCAAATCAATGGCGCTCGTGTAGCCCCGTCCCTCTCAGCTGCCCTGTGCTTAACCAGTGTGGGCCCTCCTCCTGTCATTTCATTCTTCCTTCCACCTTTCCCCTGCTATCGTGTGTCATACATTCACCTCTCGTATTTGGCCCGCGTGGCTCTCCTTTCTTCCCACCATCCGCTCATTTCCTGCCATGCGTCTTGTTCCTTTCCACATCAGTTTCTCACCCGAAGGCGAGCTCGTTTCTCCCGTCATCTCCCCATCTACCTGGATGCCTTCTTCCATGGATCATCCTCTGTCACCCCTCTCTGTCATCACTCTCACTTCTCGCCACTCCTTCCACGTGATCCCTGATGCCATCACTCCTACCATACACCATGTCCTTCACGCTGGCCCTCATGTCCATCCCTCAAGTTATTCGGTTGTTCCAGGTGGCAGCGCAAGAAGTCTTCCCTATCCCGAGATGCTGAGTTGGCCTGGCTGTTCTCAATCCGAAGAAGAAGTTATTGAGGTGGTTGAGGGTGGTTAGACATCGTCTCCGCCATAATGGGGACATCCTGGAATGAATTAAAAGCACGTCGATTCGTCGATGTAACTGTCAGAAGATCTATCGCGTCTGCCACAAGTTGCACGATTATTCAAAGATTGCGGCTGCAGGGTGTCAGAAGCCATGCAGACGCAAAGCCTTCAATGCAATTTCTTGGTTCTGCTGCTGTTGTTATTTTGAGTATATGTAGGCATTTTTTCCATTGTTGTAAGGATCGATGGTAGAGCTAAGCTCCCGACTGTAAAGTTTCAGCGACATTCTGGTTTCCTGGTTATGCCTCTATGTTTGAGACTTCTTGGTTTATAACAAACAGTTCTCCTTTCTTCCATCTTTGTTTCATCTCACACTAGAGTGTTCACAGTGAAGGATTCACGTGGATAGTTGCAGTTATGTTATGATAAAGGATTTGTTGTAGCATTTTTGTACTCTCTGGTTTTCTGTGTTTGAACATTAAGGGACTTTGTGTTTGAATGCCGTCTTCTTCAGTTTGTGATGAACCTGATGTTTATTGTAGATCGCTGCACTTCTCTTGCATAAGTCTTCCACCTGCTCGCCCTTTTACTACGACTCACTGTTTGGAGTTTATCAAGACCTCACTCGTTCATGCATGCCTGGTCTGGTATCTAAGTTGACACAATGTTGTTTTGAGTTTTCCTCCATCTGATCACCCTTTAAACAAATCGTGACATTACTCTGATGGGCATTGGGCTCTGCTCCTGCTAGCAATCCAGGGGTGACTTCCGATAGCCAACATTTCTGGCGCCGTTGCCGGGGACGAAGTTGAAGATTTTTCCCTAGGCAGAACGACAATGACTAACTGATTTCTGAAGGTGCATCAGATATCAGAACTTGAAGATTTCTACTGTGCACCTGGCGACTCCACTGTGACGACTCCACTGGGGAGAACCCGTACTATCAACTGTGGCTTCGAGAGGTAGACACACGAGGTCTAATCCACACTTGACTTTGGCCACACCAGAAGCAGACTTGGAAGCAGTGCGCAGAAAGAGAAAGAGAGCTGCAAAAGAAGTTTCTATCGATGAAAAAGGTAATACACCCTCCCCTTCTGTGAGAACTCCATTTTCAGATTCTCAGTTTCCTAGTCGTCCTTCCTCTGAAGTTTTCCTTTTTCTGAAATTTGGGAGTGTTCCTGCTGAGTTTTCCCCTCCTGGTTTAGCATCAGAAGGAGAGATCCTTGTCACTCCCCTCTCAGGAGGTTTCACAACTCCTCCTTTGATTACTACTGCTCCACAGAGAGGAACACCTGCATACTCGGGCCCCCTAGACTTCTCTCTGTTTTCTCCATCGTCTCCTGTGGGGACCTCTCTTCCTTCCTCACCTGTTCACACTCCATCCCCTCCGAGTTCTCCTCCACTCAACATCCCTATGGATGGTGTTAATCCCCCTCTGAACATAATCGATTCCATAGTCGCAGCTAGATACGCTCCTTTGATTCTTCCTCAGCCTTTGAACCCTCTCCCTGCTGGAGACTATTTGAAATACATGCCCAAGTTCAGTGGTGAGGGAGATGTCACTGCTGAAGAGCACCTGGCTGCCTTCTACAACTATGCAGACAACCTCAATATTGAAAATGAAGATGTCTGGATGAGAGTCTTTGTTCAGAGCTTAGATGGTGA
>JASDQU010103625.1:68481-96431 GCA_032191745.1 Picea mariana
GGGGGGTCTGATAAGTGGTATTAGGAGGGACACTTGTACCCTCCAGGTGATTTCGGACCCCCCCTCCCAATACCACTTACCACCTCGGGGGGGTCCATAATACCACCTTTCCCCCAAAAAACTGCCCTCCCCCAAACAGGGATGATTTTAAGGATGGAAATTTATTCTAAAATGTAGAAACCTTGGTGAATCTTACTAATCCTTCATATGTCAACTATAAATGTTTAGCAATATTTTTGTAAAAATATTCAATTTTCTAAGTATTTTATATAGTTTTTATAAAATTTTGGTGATTTTTAAGGTAAAATAATTTTATCCTATAGAATTTGGATGAATCATTTTTAAAATAGCGCATCTCATTTTTGGAAAAACCATGGAAAATTAGCCCATGAGTGAAATTTAGCCCCTAAAATCATCCCTGCCCCCAAAAAATCAAAACCGCCATTTTTGCCATTTTGACCATTTTTTTTCAGGAAGGATTCCAAGAAAACAAATATGAATTTTGGAAAACTAAGAGATGTTTTCTACGTAATGGGATGAATAAAAAAAACCTCTCTTAGTTTTTGCACAGGTGCTACCATCTAGGAGAATTGAAGCTATCTTTCAGCCTCATTTTTCGGATTTTTGGTTCTTTCTGTTTCATCCCTGATTTTGCAGGAGTTGTTTCGGTGAGCTGGAAGCGAATTTGGAGAAACCAAAAGAGGTTTTTGTCTAAAAAAATACTCATCTACAATAACCTCCTTCAGGTTTTTCCCAGGTGTCATCATTAAAGAGAAACAAATGTCTTTGTGGACCCCTTTTTTGTAGAAATTTGGCCCGTCTTTCATGGTGGATAGTTTAGGATTTTTAGGGATTTTTATTCCTATTTTTGGCCAAGGTGGTTGAATTTGACCTCCTGAGCTTGAGGAGAGTCTTTTTTATATATTTTAATGAATCAAATGTGCAAGGGGGATCAGTCAGGGACCATGATTTAAATCTTGTATCAAAGCTCACAGAGCCATCTGTATTTTCATCAATTCAATAATACAGTCGCAGCGATTACACGATTCTTGTGTCAAATATATTGGTGAAGTGCTCCTCTTGTAAATTGTTTTCTCTTTTTCCATATGTTTTCTTTCCTTATTATCTGGTATAAGTTTATGAGAAGATTTGTTGAAAGATACACTATGTTTCTAGCTGCGGATAATATTAATGTTTTCTTCTGATATCCAGTGGCAAAATTCTTCATTGCTTTGTTGCGAAATTGATCATTTCTTTTTCCTCCTCTTTCATTTCATTTAATTTTACGACATACAGTAATTTTCGTACCTTTCCCTGTAAGGTTGTCTGTAGGATTTGTTTTGATTAAATCTCAGATTGTGACTCCATTTCCCAATGGCCCTTTTCTCCTACTCCAACCAAACCAATTAAAAAAATCTAAACTCTGAACCCATTAGCTAGCCTAATACCTATTCAAAATAAATCTATATCAGGTAGAGAGATCCCTCTCTGAGTCTTGGAGGGATAGATCCAAGACTCGAAGTGGTTTTGATGTTGCCTCTGTGACTGCCTCCTCAACCTTAGGCAAATTATAGAGTGCTAACAGCTCCAGTGCAGGATAGGAGAATTCCTATGACACAGGTGTTGGCACAAGGGTAGACCCAGGGTTCAACGCTTCAACAGTGCACCAACAAAACCTTAAATACCGACCCTTTCAACAACACCTGCGAAGCAAATGAAGTCTCACCCGAGGTAGAGGCAGGGGTGGTTGCAAGACTTAGGTGTTTGCAACCTTAGCTGGGACACAGATATGTGATTCTAACACTTAGAAAACACTTTATCATAGATCATTCATCAATATTTAATTCTCATGGCACTCCGCAGATGGCGCAGAGCACCGCAACATTCACTTAGATCTAGGTTAAGTTAGAAAAATAGGTCTAGCACTCAACACTTTCATATATGTCAGATCTACATCCATACATCTAAGAAGCACAAAGCAAAGTAGATCTATCTAAGTATATCATAGCAAAGAACATAGCATAATCATATCAAATCACAACACATGGAAAGAGACAAACACATTAGGTCGAGGCATCAAGCACAACACACAGGTTTACCGTGGTTCACCCCCACCTTGGGGCTACATCCACAAAGTCTTCTTCTTCTTTATTAGATTTGGTCAATCTGATTACAACACAGAGCTCAAACTTGTACTCTGCATAGGATAGGAGATCTATGTGCACCTTGCCAAATCCTCCTTCCCTGAGTAGATATAGCACAGAGCCTTCTTACAATCTGTGCACTCATCACTTACATCACTTGCACTCAGCTCTGCAAGTCGGTCACATAGTATACACAAATCCTTTACTATCACTTAGCTTATCAGCCTCTCTTACATTTCCTAGCTACTTATTTATACTTTACAAAATAGGAATAAACATGGGTAAACCCATGGGCTGACATCCCATACCCATTACATTATCCCCAAAATCCCAAAAAAGACCCAAGAGAGGGGTCTATCTTCCACGATCTTTGCTTCGCGTTGCACTCCATCTTTGACAAGTTGTCGAAGTTCCAAAAATAGTCAAATATGACCAAGTGTTTCCTCAAAACTTGGTCAAGGGCCAACAAGCCCCCAACACTCACCTGTGACTCATCCTGAGTCACTTAGATCTGGGTAAAGTTGCCTCAAAAGTTTTGAGCTTGGCTCGAGTTGCTTCAACTTATCTCTGTGCTACTTCTTCCTGCTCATCAAACTCCTGAACAATCGCTTCATTGATAGGCCTTTCCAGTTGTTGCTCGACTGTAACAACTACTTGTTCCAGTAGTGTTCCTTAGCCTTCAATTTCTTCAAACAGTATATAGGCCTCCTCTTGGCTCGACTGGAGTTTCTGGGTGACTTCCATCAGTCTGTTTTGCATGGTAAGAACTAGTTGTTGGGCAGTTCTCTATTCCTAGGATCTCTTCATCCTCTCTATAGGTGACATGAGATTGAGCTATGCCTATACTATATATGCATGTTGCTTCGCTTCCTGAAGTTGGGACTCCAGTTTTTTCAACTCCAGGTCTTCAGATAGTTGCTCATATATCTGCGTGCTTTTGTTACTTAGTTGCTTGCATTCTGTAACAAGTTTTCTAATCCTTTCGACTGCACTTTGAGAATCTAATTCTCACTGGTCGCACACTTCTTGCGGAGTTTGTGGTATGGTCTGAAGCTCTAATTCCACAACCCTTTGTTGAAGCTGCTGAATAACTTCAACCAACTTCATCACTTGACGCTTTATGGGCTCTTCGACCTTCTGATCTAAGCCGGTCACAGAGTGAAATGCTCTGTTGACTACTTCTTCAATTGTGATCTACTTCATGAGAAGCTGCTCTTTCTCTTTTTGGACCTTCACTCGGTCTTCTTCAAATTTTTCTTGGAGATCATTCTTCTCTTGTTGCGCTTCTTGACGTTGCTCAATAATTTCTTCCTATGCCTTCTTGAGGGCCTGGGTGTCTTGCACTTTTTCTTCCTGAGCACGTCGAAGGTGTCCTTCAACTGTATCAACAATCTTGTAGAGATGGACTGATTCATCTCCTTCTTCTGTTATTCCTTCCGGCATAGGCATAATAGAGATTGCTTGGCTAGACTGGAGTGCCTGCTGTACTCCTTGGAGTGCAATCTCAATCTGGCTATACATTTGTTCTTGCTTCGCTTCCTGCTTCTCTATTATTTCCTTTGAAGCATCATTGACCGTTGCAACAATGAAATAAAAGTCATCCAATGTGAGGGCAGTTCACATCTTAGTTACAGGGGTTCTTGGTTTCTTTCTGGAGGAAGACTTCATAGGTGAAACCTTCCTTTTCTTGGATGAGTTTACTTCATCCCTGGGTGGCGGTACTTCGACTTGATGTTGCTCAGATTTTGCACCTTCTTCATCTAGCATAATGGAATTCGTCCTTACAGATCTTCTATCTATATCCTGAACCTCTTCGGGCTTCTTCGTCTCCTTTGTCTTCTTTATTCTACTAGGCCCAGGTGTATCTTGTGCAGCTTTTGGGCTATCGATGTCTGAAATTTCTGTGGGGTCTACTGAAACAAGGAGGTCCGTCGACCACTCCTTGGTGATCTCTTCCAGGTCTTCTTCTGTCAGCTTATGGTAGGACTGGATCTATTCTTAGTGCTCATCAACGCGTGGGGTTAGGTATATAAAATGGTGGTCCGCGTTGAACTTTATCAGAGGTCGAAACATATGTAAAGTGTTTGGGTTTATGCGAGGTTCACTCCTTATGGCTGCTTTCAATTGATTATAATATGCATGGAAAATGACATTCGATTGCCACTGTTTTCTCATGTCATTTGAGTACCACAAGGTACTGAAATTCATAGCTAGTGGCTCAAAAGGGTCAAGGTCAGGGAAAGTTGCACCTTCTGGTAGCTCCCATGCAACAAAGGCGATCAGTATTAGGAGCCAACTAAAATGGAATTTGTGCCCCTGATCCTGATCTTCTCTGCAGTCAATCTCCAGTTGATTCTCCAGGTAATTCGCCTAGTTCATCTGTAATCCCTCTGCACACTTTCTTGCGAGGTCAACTACGAATCCTGATACTTGTGTTGATCGATTCTTACATACAAGCTTCCCTGCGACTAGTTGGCATGCAAGACGCACTGCACCACTTTCAATAGAATCTACCTTGTAGCCTCTCGCGCCTTTCTCAACATCGCCATAGGCCTCTTTTATCTTCTGCACAAGAGCGTGGTATGGGGTCTTTCTAGGATAGTACTCATGGGGATTAGGGCCCTACATGCTAAGCCCGATGATCCTATTGATCAGTGCCAGATCAACAGTTATGCGGTGGTCTAGCCACAAGTATCCTCCGTGGTAACTTACTAGTAGTAACTTTACACAAGATTCACCTCCTGGTGTCTGCCGAAGTGTGGTATTTTCATAGCATTTAGTAGAGTAGACTGCATGAGGTTCATCATCCATTGCTGTGGGATGAGATTTGAGTTCTTTCCCTTAGTTCCCATCAAGTACTTATATGAGAAAGCGTGCTATAAAATTGATGGTCCCCCAGGTTGAAGTCGCAAAACTTCAATGCTGTAACCTTGTCTTGATCTACGCGGTAGGTGCGTACTCCCTTCGGTAAATATGTAGTTACTAGGGTATATTCAAAATCTCTAGGGACACTGTCCCTATTAATCTCACCACTCAGAAGGGGTATGTAAGTTGGTATAATGGATGGCACTAACTTTGCGTTGGCTATGTCGTCCTTATGATTAGTTCTCCTCTATGCGTCGGCTTGAGATGTTCCAGCTCGAGCAGTTGACGAGGAGACTAGCACTCCTCTTGTTGATGAGGCTTGGACTCCTATGGACATTCTTCTTTCCGATATGACTCTCTCAGTCATTAAATCGAGAAGGAATTTTGTGATGGATACCTCAAGCGCGGTGAGCTCGTCGGACATACGCACTCAGGAAACATAAGCGGGGTCACGATGATCTCAAAACACTGCACTAGGGTGAACGATCTACTTGCAATGATCACTGTATACAATTATGAGTTCTGTAGGCTTTGAGTTTTCAGTTGGAAAAAGTATTCTTCTTGTGCGGCACAACGAGCTAAATAGGAAATTCATCAACGGTCTGGTTGCAACGGGTATGAAGCTTCATGAAAGTTGATCCATCCATTATGGCGCGGTCCAACGGTCTGGTGGTGATCCTTTAATTCTTTTCTGTCTATTTGGGATGGAATTCGAATGGGTATATCGGTCCAATGACTATATTGTTGTGCCATGGTGAAGTTCCATATGTCGTTGTTCTGATATCTCGGTGAAGCTCAATTCTTGCAATTTTTCCTTCTGTGAAGTTTCCTCCGAAACCTTCTATAACTTTTCAATCTTGGCTCTCTTCTTACTTAGCTTCCTAGCCTTCTTCCCAGTGAGCTTCATCTCGGTCATCCTTTTTGGATTCTAAGTCTTATCTTCTCTCGACATAGTCACTTCGCGCTGTTGAGGTTCTTTCTTCAGATCCAAGGGTAATACTCCTTCATCATATGGATTAGGTATTTTAGTCTCCTTTGGTTCCTCTAACACTCTTATAGCTTCGACATTGAGATCCCTAGTGTTCAACAGCTGATATATGTTCTCTTGTTCTTCCATCAAGTAGGTGATCCTTCTAGTCATAAATTCCATGAGTTCTTGCTTCTTCTGTTCTAGGGATTCCTTTTCTTCTTTTCTTTGGATCTGGTATTTTTCAATCCATATCTTGCCTAACAAAGCTGGAAATGGGGCATGATCCTCAATAAATCTAATGACTTTGAACTCTTCCTCTGTCGAAGCTCCATGGGTACTCATAGCTATCTAGGTAATTCTGCCACATAGGTTTACCATTTTTCCTTTAAACAACCCTATTATTCCTAGTGAAGGAGCCATAGCAGGCCTTCCTAGGGCTTCCCAAGTACTTTCTATCATAATGTTCATCTGTGTTCCCTCATCTAGAGAACAATCGATGTCGAAGTCTCCTATTCTTACTTCGATTTTCTCCTTTTCTTTGAAGATCTCTAACAAACTACCATCTTTATGTTCATCCAGGGTTTCTTTCATTTTAGTCTCTTGACCTTGCTCCATATTCATCTTTTCAAGTTTAGTAATCATTCTAGGGAAATCTAGTACTTCATGGTTCATAACCTTACAATAGAGGCAACTAAGTTTTCTCCAAGGGAATTCCTTGGCAAGATGTCTTGGTCTTCTGCAATTGTAACAAAGAGTTAATCCTCTCTTCCTCTTCCATGATCCCCAACTTTTCTTGTACTGCGCACTAGGATCATGATGGCTAGCCTGCAAAAATTTATTTCTAGGATCCTGCATCCATTGGTTAGTCCAAAAATTCTTCCTATGCATAGGTATAAGATATCTTTCATTATTCTTATCAGTTCTATTCATATCAAACGTTGTTTCATCTAACAATGCCCTAGTTTTCAAGCTAGGACAAAATCTATCAAGCATACCTAAATCCATACCTTAGAAACAAAAATTTTCACTTCTTTTACTTCTGTAGATTACAAAGATTCCAGATCTAAGAACTTTTAACTATTCTTACCTTTATCAGAGCACAAAGCTTACACATCTTACCTCTTTCTGTAGATCTGACTTAGAAACTTCTACTTTAACATTTCTTAGAGCACAAAGCGTTCAGATCTGACTTATTTTCATTAGATCTTTCCTTTCTTCTTCAGCATAAAGATTTTTGGATTAAGTGGATCACTATGCACTAGGGCACAGGTCCATGCATAGATATTTTACAATTTCAGGCCGGACATTCTGCGCAAAGCTTCTTCTTCCTCAGTTCCCAACAATCACAGTTTCAGGTCCCAGCAACGAAACCATTTGTTGGCACAGGGGCATAACTAGGGTTCAATGCTTCAACAACACACCAACAAAACCCTAACTACTAGCCCTTTCAGCAGGGATGATTTTAAGGATGAAAATTTATTTTAAAATGTAGAAACCTTGGCGAATCTTACTAATCCTTCATATGTCAACTATAAATGTTTGGCGATATTTTTGTAAACATATTCAAATTTCTAAGTATTTTATACAGTTTTTATAAAATTTTGTCTATTTTAAAGGTAAAATAATTCTATCCTATAGAATTTGAGCGAATCATTTTTAAAATAGCGAATCTAATTTTTGGAAAAACCATGGAAAATTAGCCCATGAGCGAAATTTAGCCCCTAAAATCATCCCTGCCTTTCGGCAACACCTGCGAAGCAGATGAAGTCTCACCCGAGATAGAGGCAGGGATGGTTGCAAGACTCAGGTGTCTGCAACCTTAGCCGGGACACAGATATGTGATTCTAACACTTAGAAAACACTTTAGCATAGATCATTCATTGATATTTAACCCTCATGGCACTCTGCAGATGGCGTAGAGCACCGCAACATTCACTTAGATCTAGGTTAAGTTAGAAAAATAGGTCTAGCACTCAACACTTTCATATATGTCAGATCTACATCCATACATCTAAGAAGCACAAAGAAAAGTAGATCTATCTAAGTATATCATATCAAAGAACATAGCATAATCATATCAAAGAACAACACATGGAAAGAGACAAACACATTAGGTCGAGGCACCGAGCACAACATACAGGTTTACTGTGGTTCACCCCCACTATAGGGCTACATCCACAAAGTCTTCTTCTTATTTATTAGCTTTGATCAATCTGATTACATCATAGAGCTCAAACTTGTACTTTGCATAGGATAGTAGATCTGTGTGCACCTTGCCAGATCCTCCTTCCCCTAGTAGATCTAGAACATAGCCTTCTTACAATCTATGCACTCAACACGTACAACACTTGCACTCATCTCTACAAGTCGGTCACACAGTATACATAAAGCATTTACTAGCACTTAGCTTATCGACCTCTCTTACATTGCCTAGCTACTTATTTATAATTTACAAAATAGGCCTAAACATGGGTAAACCTATGGGCCGACATACCATACCCATTACATTATCCCCAAAAACCCAAAAAGGACCCAAGAGAGGGGTATAGCTTCCACGATCTCCGCTTCACGTTGCGCTCCACCTTTGACAAGTTGTCAAAGTTCCAAAAATAGTCAAATATGATCAAGTGTTTCCTCAAAACTTGGTCAAGGGCCAACAACATGATTCACATGCAAGGGGATTAATCATGATAGAACAAGTGCAACAAGTAATTTATCATCTACAGGATGACTTGGATCTCGTGGAAATGACAAGGACCCCTTCCAACAACCTAAAAGAAAGCTGAACAGTTCCAAGTGGCCCTGAGCTGATACAAATTGACAAAATCGTTGGGTTAGATAACCCTGAAGTTACAATGCCACATGCCAGATCACCAGGGGACATTGCAGCTCAGACAAAGATAAGAAGAACATCATGTAGAGAAGGTGCACCAAACCCCCTCCATGAATTCATAACAATCTATGATGATGAGGAAAGTTCAAAGATATCCCTGGTGACTCCAGTGCAGATCACAGAGGAAAAGGAGTCGGAGAAGGCATCTTCCCCAGCTCTCGATGATCAAATTTAGGGCCTTCCATAGAATGACCAGGAGGTTGAAAATGTCTTAGACACTGAGCTACTCAATGTACCGAATACCCAAATGGATATTTTGATGGAGGAGACAAGGTCAGGTGAACAAAAGGAAGAAGTTCCACAGCAGGAAATCAACGTCTCAACAGCCGATTATCAAGTAAGAACTGAGCCCACCCTTGATGCTTGAATTTAAACCAGTACTCAACCTCCTGATGAGAAACAACTAGAGGCTAGACCTTCATAGCACACATAATAAGTTCAAGAACCCAATATTGAACATATATACACCATCTGAAGCCTGGGAAATATGCTTACCTGGGGAGATCAACAAATCCCTGAACCCATGAATGAAGTGGCTGATATACAGGACATCTCATATGACCAGAAAAGGAAAGATATCATGAAGAAAACCACCAAGAAGAGGAGGATTACTCTAGATCGTTTCATCCTCATCACCACAGAGGAAACAATGATCAACAAAGAGCATGCCAAAAAATCCAAACTTATCGACGCAGGGATGGCAATCGGAGATGTCACCTTGGACAGAGAAAAAAGGGATGAAGAGGAGTTGACCACTGCTCTGAATGAATTGGAACATCTATGCCATTTGGTGAAATATTACCAGGACACCACATAGGCCGCGGTGTTCCCCAGGTGCGAATTCCAGGAGGCCTATAGTAAATTCACAGATGAATGACACCTATTCACTGTAAGAATATTCGAGCTTCAAGAAGACACCCTCATGGCACTGGAGATGTGAAAGGATATTTAAAGGTGGTACGATAAAGCACACCAAGCCATGGAAAGGATCCACTAGATCAACCCGGTTCAACAGGGCTGAGATGTCAAAGAGAACGACATCCAGGTGCTAAGGGAAAGCAACATCGACCGCATAAATAAATCATCTAAATATTGGGTAAAAGTGGCCCAAGAACCTCATTGATAAATCCATGATAAATAGGCTAAGTGAGAAAAGAGCTGGACCAAGATCAACTGAGAAATGAGAGACATCAGCCTCCCCAAATTCGGCACACCCGATGACTTTGTCAACTTGCGCAAAATAGTCAAATTACATGGCGACCAAGACTCATCATGGGCTGCAAAGATAGCAAGGGTGTCGAACATGGCACCAAGTTAAGTGCACCAGTTCATGGAACACCCGATCAAATCTCGAACCATGTTGCAGCATTTGAGTGCTATAATAGTCAAGTATCAGGCGCGGGCAGTAGAGATAAGAGAGATCCTTTCGACCCCAATGGAAAAACATAGATTCTTGTATTCCAAGACATGCGAGGATCTCTTCGTCAAATGGTTAGAGTACGAGAAGAGTCATCCACTCAAGTGACATCATTTGATGACTCTTAGAAGACTGAGAGAAGAAAGCGCCATGTGGCAAGTTTTGTTTTACTTAGCTGCACTTTTAATAATTATTTTTAGTTAATAATATGTTATAAATAGGAGGATCAACCTGTCAACAAAGGTCGATGGTCGTTGCAAAGACCCTCATTTTTGGATTTGTAAAGAACCATTTCAGAGCTGTCTTAATTGAGAAGTTCTAATTAGGACCAGGGATAAAGTTTGTTTTTTATCAAAAACATTGTGATTGGATCCAAAGAAGAATTATTTCTGATTTATATATCATGAATGGATGTTGTAACGAGTAAGAAATTCTGAATCTATTGATAAGTTATCTGATTCAATGTTTCTATATTTCTTGTCTTTAATGATGAAAAGTAAATCATTGTGTTAATATGAAATTGATGATTAGAGTTAAAGAAACTATTTTTTTTCCATCATTTATTGCATGTATGTTTTCTTATGATAATTGTATCTCAGTCAATAATTGAAACACCAGCAGGTTAATGTTTTAGTACTAGGCTTGTGGTAAAGAATCATTTTCTGCATGCTAGAGTGAAAGGGTTATCCCAAGCTCAGCCTTCTCCAGTAGTTAAGTTTTCCCACTTTGTTACCTAGTTGTTTTATACCGGCTTTTATCTTGTATCGGTCCCACCTATAAGAGAAAATACAAAAGAGAATGTCTGAACCGAAGGAAAAAATTTCACATGAAAACGTAAAGTGCATCGATTAATTGGCTGGATCGCGAGATCTGGAGAACCATTCCACTATTAAATGCTACATAGTCTAATTGGGCCTCGGTGGCAGGTTTGGTTCCTACTGTTGAGTTAAATGGATCTAGGATCTCTCAATAGAATTGGTGCTAGAAGGAGGGGTTGAAGAATGAATGGCTAACAATATTTTTTACAAAATCTTTCACATAGCCTGTAGATTCAAAACAACCCACATGCATGGCTAATCATTCCCAAGACATCCCACACACACAGAGTACTCCTGAAATGAGTAACTCACTGCAGTCAGAGGAAGAACATCTATTCCCTGAGATAACTTACGCTCTTCCTCACGAGGAATTGAACCAATTCAGAAGAATCACAATATCTTATGCCCGATAGATCGGTGCGTTGCCCTTAGCTTTGTTACTTCCTCGAAGAAAAAAAAATCAAACAAATGGTTGAGTCCCCCGAACAATTTTTTGTGCACATAGTAGAAGACCTGTGTAACGACCCTTGATTATAAATTATAATTAATTTAATAATGTAATCCTAAAAGATTAGTTAAACTATAATTATTTATTAAAATAACCTTAATAATTAGTTAAGGTTATTTTAATAAATAATTATATTTTAACTAATCTTTTAGGATTACATTATTAAATTAATTATAATTTATAATCAAGGGTCGTTACAACTTGATAGATTTTTCCCTCACCAAAATCAAACATCCTCTTAATCTAATCCTCGAAACACCAGCCGACAATTGCTCAGAGCCTGACAATTTTTCCAACGAGGAAGGGTTTAACTCAAAACACTCAGTTTCAGGATCAGAAGACATGGAAGATAACAACAATCATAATGAAGAAAAGGGAAACCCACCTTAGAAGAATCAACCTTGGCTAGCCAGATATTCTTTGGCTATCCCTGGACGAGTACATAATCTTCCCCGATATCCAGAAAAGTTACTCCCTAAATTTGACCTTGAAACCTCGAGATTGCCTAAAGACCATATCAAAAAATTCATACTAGCTATCAAAGTGATTAATGTTCAACATGAAGATGTAGTATGTAGGATTTTCCCCTACACTTTCGAGAATTCAGCCTCCACATGGTATTTTAACTTACCTGTAGGATCCATAACTAGTTGGACAAAGTTTCAAAAGGATTTTCTAGATAAATTTGCAGAAGAAACCACCACAAGAGATTTGATGGTCAAATTGTTCACTTCCACCATGAGTTTAAAGGAGAAGGTTAAAGAATTCAATCAAAGATTCACCACTATCTTAAAAAAATTCCAACCCGAAGCTAAACCCACTTAGGAGTTGAAAATCGAAGTATATGCTAACGCTCACCCAACTTCTATTTCCATGTTTGTGAAGAGGGTTGCCAAAGCATCCTTAGTTGAAAATTTTGAAGAAGCCAAAATGATAGCATTTCAAATGAAGGGATGTAAAGAAGGCCAGGTCTCATTAGTTAAAAAAGAAGTTCAACCTCCTCCTAGGAGAGGCCTACTATTGACTAGACCCCTAGGAAAATAAGTAGAACAAGGTCCCGAAAAGGGAAGTGGGTACATAGAATACCTACAACGCATGGTCAATAAATTGTCAAACAAAATCATAGACACAAAAAGAAGTGCAGGGGAAGGAAACCAAGGCCAAAGGCCCTATAAACCTTTTTTCAAAAGAAATCCACCATTCAAAGTGATTGAACCTCCCCCAACCAAATTGAACATCAACCTGGGAAATGTAGCATCCGACTCTTTATGTACCTATCACCAAGAGAAACATTCTAAAAGAGATTTCCCACAATGGGTGCATGCTATGAATTTAATGTCCAACAAGTTTCTAGATGAAGTTTCCCTAACCAAACAATCAAGTGACTTAGTTGTGAATACTGCTAATCAAGAAGAAGTTGATCCGATAGAAGAAACAACCATGCTAATATGGGACCCTAACCTACTAATTCATTCCAATGACCTATTTGAGGCTCAAGAACCACCCACAGAGGTCTTGGCTATGCAAACACGAAGTAGGGGTCAATCTGTCTCAAACGATCTTACTACTGCCCAAAATTTGGGAGGAAAACCAACTCCTGATCACATGAAAGAACCTTTTGTTCCCTGAAGAAATCCTATAAACATCCATACACGAGAATTAACCAAGCTAGACTACAACATAGTAGAAGACTTGAAAATTTTGAAAGAAAATATATCCATCATGGACATATGTAGAATCCCTCAACAAAAGGATTTTTTGTTACAAGAATTGAAATAAGTAGAAAATCCTACAATAAGCATGAACCAAGGCATAAATATAACTCCCCCATATCTAAGGAATAAACCAACCGTGAACACCTGCTCTGAAGATAAGAAGGGAAATCCTTTTTTCCCACCGTTTCTTTTAACATTTGAATTCTTCAACAAAAACCTCCATAATTTTTTTGTTGATTCGAGAGCATCCTCTAATTTCATGTTGTTGTCTATTTGCAAAAAATTAAACTCTGTCCATCTCAAAAGTGATAAACATGTTACACAACTAGACATAACCCAGGTGAAGGTTATGGTAGATCTCAAAGATGTACTGGTCGGAATAGTGACGCAACCTAAATTTGTGCAATTAATTGACATTATTGTAGTAGATATACTAGAAGCTTATGGATTGTTATTGAGCCGAGATTGGTTTGAGAAGTTAAACAGATACTTTAGTATAGACTAGGATCACCTTTGGATTCCATTAAAGGGGCACACAAACATGATCATGATCAATAGGGAAAGATATCTAAAACATACTGTCACTGACTTATAAACCCTCAATGAACCCTCATCGATAGATTTCCCCGTGCTAGGAAATTATTCCCGTGACTCCGATTTTGGGAATTTCTCTCCCCTCTCATCTAAGGTCCATCTTATTCAAAACTATGAGATGATTTTTTAAGAAAACTTGTCGAAAATGACAAAGGAAACTTAGTTCTGTCAAGGACCTGCATTATAAATCACAGAACAAGTAGGAGGAAAGGAGGAAAGTGGTAGAAGAAGGGGAATTGAAAAATTTTACTCATCAATTTGAACCTTATACTTTGATGGATATAAATCACAAGAAGGGTCAAGGCAGGGTTCATCCTCATTGATCCAAAAGGTAAACAACATTTCCTGTCCTCTAGACTATAATTCAGATGCACAAACAACATCACCAAGTATGAAGATTTGGTACAAGGGGTCAAGAAAGCCATAGACTTAAATGTTAAATAATTGAAGTTTTTCAGAGATTCTGAATCATCGTCAGAAAAGTAAGGAATACTATACATTGCAACTCTCCACACCTGACGAATCACCAACAGGAAGTACATAGGATAATAGAGCATTTTGAATGCTTCAATATTACAGCGATCCCCAGAACAAAGAACATTATTGCTGATTATTTGGACACCACTGCCTCAAGGCTATCACCTCTAGAAGACTATGAAGCCTCCCGGTTCACTGTGGAGTTTCTCTACAAACCGTCGGTGCCCAACAATATTTCTAATTGGAAGGTCTTTGAAGGAGATGAACAGATCATAAAATTTTTGACCAATCAGGATAATTTTAAAGACTTGGCTATGGACGATGGAGTATTCCAGGAACAATCAGTAGAAACTGATCCTCGAACAGATCAACCGACTGACAAACCAAGGTCTCACACAATATAGAAGGGAATAGCCAATTTAGAAAACCTTTTTGACTTAAGAGAAAGATTCAAAGGGTCAACCAATACAAAGATGGGGAGTTCCTATCCCATGCATGAAACTATAAATATAGGAACCCCAAAAAACCCCAAGAATATAAATCTCATAAAGATAGTATCTAAAGAGGAAAGGAAGGCCTATCTCAAAATTTTCAGACAATATCAAGATGTTTTTTCTTGGTCCTACTGAGATTTGAAAACATATGATACACATATCATTCAACACACTATCCCATAAAAACCTAAAGTGAAACCCTTCCAACATAAGCTCCAGAAGTACTACCCATCCCTAGAACCTCTCATGTGTCAGGAGTTAAAGAAACTACTAGATGCCAAAATTATCTTCCAGGTTAGACACTCGGCATGGGTAGCAAATTTGGTTCCTTTGAGGAAAATTTCAAGAGAGATCTGTCTATGCATAGATTTCATAAACCTCAACAGATATTTAGAAAAAGGACAACTACCTAGTCCCACCAATGGAGAAACTCTTGCAGACCGTGTCGGGCTCTGATATTTTCTCCCTACTAAATGGTTTTTCAGGTTACAACCAAGTTCTAGTTTTAGTGGAAGACTGTTTGAAAACTACCTTCTGAACCAAGTGGGGAAACTTCACTTATAAACGTATGCCCTTTGGGTTAATAAATGCAATGGAAACCTTCCAGAGGGCCATGGATGTAGTGTTTCGATGGCTAACAAACAAATGTGTAGTAGTCTATTTGGATGACATGACTGTGTATTTAAAGAACATAGAAGATCACATCCAAAATTTAACCCAGATTTTTGAAAGGTGTAGGAAATACAGTATATACTTAAACCCTAAGAAAAATATTTTTGGTGTCGAGGAAGGTAAGTTGTTAGGCCACATTATATCTCAAGCAGGCATTCTCATAGACCCAGAACAAATTAGGGCTATAGCTCAACTTCCATTACCCCACAACAAAAAAACTATGCAATCATTCTTTGGGAAAATCAATTTTGTGAGGAAATTCACCCCCGATTTCACTAAAACAATCAAACACTTGCAAAAAATGATACACAAGGATGCTAAATTTAAGTGGGATGATGAACGGAAAAGGGATTTCAGAAATATTAAGACTGCGATATCTCAAGCCCCAATGTTTCGAAGTCCCAATTTTAGCAAATATTTCTTCCTCTATATTTTCACCTCCGACCAATCTCTACCTGCAATATTGACTCAGAAGGATGATGAAAACAACAAGGCCCTGATATCATTCTTGAGAACTAATCTCCAAGGGGCCGAACTAAATTACCCTGCTATAGACAAGCAAGCTTATGCAATATACAAGGCAATGAAAATCTCCAGATCTTACATCCTGAAGAATCATATCAAAGTCATAGTGCCCTACCCTATAGTCCGATCCCTATTCACTCAACAGGAGATGGGGGAAAGAAGAGGAAACTGGATGGCGGTAGTCCAAGAATTATATTTAGATATAAAACCTGCTAAACTGGTTAAAGGACAAGGGTTATGCAATCTGGAAGCTGAAGCTCAGAACCAAGTAAATGAAGACCCCGGATGGGAGAATGAGTTGGAATTATGGTGTGGTGAAGCTTCATATGTATCCCCAAGGAAAAAGTCTTGGTAAAATAAACTAACTTATCTCCTGCATCATGGGACATGCCCCAAAAACCTAAACCCTATGGAAAAGAGAGCCCTCAGGTTAAAATCTGCACAATATCGCTTCATAAATTCGGTGCTCTTCCATGTTAATTATGATGGGGTAATTTTAAGATGTATTGAATGTGAAGATGTAGAAAAAGTTTTGAAGGAGCTCCATGATGGTCCTGCAGGTGGACATTTCAAAGGAAACACCACTGCTCATAAAATACTGAGAGTTGGCTATTATTGGCCTACTCTGTTCGAGGATTCTCATACCTACGCTAGGAACTGTAAGATGTGTCAAGTAAGCGTGGGGAGGGAAAAGAGAGGAGTTGTCCCGCTCCAACTTGTGGTTGTCTCTAGGACATTTGAGAAATGGGGGTTATATATCATGGGAGAAATTACATCGAGTTCCTCAAAACAACATATATACATACTAACTGCCACAAACTACTTCACGAAATCGGCAGAGGCCATCCCTCTGACTCATGTAAACGAAAAGGTGGTGATCCAATTCATATAACAACAGTTGATCGCAAGGTTCAGTGTGACTTCCATACTTGTTTTTGATAATTCAACTTACGTTTTCTTCACCTTATTAACATATTTTGCTCTAGAAAAAGGAATCATAATTAGATACTATGAAAACTATTATCCACAAGGGAACGAAGTAGCATAATCAACTAATAAGAACCTAGTGAGGATATTGAAGAAAAGAGTTGCAGACAACCATATAAATTTTCATAGTTCACTTCATAATTATTTATGGGCCGATAGAGTTACACCCAAGGAAGCTATAGGGAATTCCCTATACTTTTTGGTGTACAGACAAGAATCCATTCTCCCAAATGAGCTATATCTTCCATCTCTGCAACTTTTTCAGGATTCGAGAGGACAACCCTCATCATTCATACAAAAAACAATTGATACCCTCTTCATGCTAAAAGAAGAAAGAGAGAAAGAAAAATCAAAGTTCATAGCTCATTAATAGATAGTTAAAAGGTGGTTTGATAAGCATAAGGCTAAAGAGAAGAACTTTGAAGTGAGGGACTTAGTCCTAAAATGGGACAGAGCAAATGAGCCTAAAGGAAAACATTATAAGTTTCATAATCTATGGGTCAGACCTTTCCATGTGGCCGAGAAGATTGGGGTAGGCACGTATCAGTTGCAGAATTTGAGGGGGGAACCTGACGCCCTCCCAGTGAATGGCCAAGCCCTAAAACAATATTTCCACTAAAAAAAAAAAAAAAAAACATTTTATTTTGGTATGTGCATTTTCACGATGTTTTGTTTAAGGCAGGTCGACTGCGAATACTTTTTGTTTTTGTTTCTTTCTTCTTGTACTTATTCTCTTTTGAAGATTGTGTTTTGCAAGACAATGGTTGAACTTAATTCATGAGATATGACAAACTTTGTTCCTAACTCATCGCTCACGTACAACACAAGAAGCGCTAGGGGACCCGCGTTTGTTTTAAGGGGTTATCTATCTAACCTGCGCAGGTGAACAACCTTGGAGAAGTTATGAAGTGTCTGTCAGGTGGTCTGGTAAAACCTTAATGGAAATATGGTAAGATGGAAAGGACTACATGTACCTTAGAGATAGAGCTAGCAAATTTTCACCTTAACCATCTCATTTTTCAAATAACATACATCCTTCTCTCCCACTCGCTCAAGGAATTCTGCCGAAATAAAATCAACTATATCAAATGAGTGCACAGTAGGAGAGGGTATGCAGATAAATATGATGGGGCTATGGATGCTTCCTGGTAGTGGAGCAAGGTCTGTGACATTGGGTTGACTCTGTCAGGGCTATGGACACTCACTGGCAGTGGAGCAACACCATAGCAAGTGAATAAGGGTAACTAAAAGGGTCTAGTGCTAGGGAATGCTTTACTAGACTCTTGTCAAAGGGGGCATGAGTTAGGGTCATAGGAAATGAATGTTGAATAAAGGTTGAAAACCCCACAGGCAGACCCAAATGCACCAGCCAGGGGATTTTAAATGCAAGGATGAAAGAGGTTCTGATAAAAAACAAAAACAGTTAAGATATTAATCATCTTTTGCGTCACCTTCACCTGAGCCCGAGCTAGGACCATAGATTCTTCTTTCACCCAGTAAGTCTCCATTTGTTGAGCACTCAACACACCCTAAACAAACTTCTATTAATTTTTGTTTTTTGGGTACCACTTGATCTTTTGCACTGTCTGATTCGATTTCATTTTGAGAAAATGTTTTTTGTCTTTTCGTATTCTCATGAATCTCATCACCTATTCAGGTTTGTTTGAACTTATGAACCCCATGAATTAAAATACCTTAACAACTGATTAAAGAATCGATAGCTGAAACACTTCACCCGATGCGCTCAGATTCGACATCAGAAAAAGGAATTTTTTGTTTTGCGACAAGTCTTGCATAAGGTTAATGTCGATAATTGTTGGCCCTTGGTTATGGAAGTAAGCCAAGATCAAGGAAGAAAAGGAAAAATTTGAACTGCGTGGAAGACACAGTGATTGTTACTAGGTCAAAGTGAACAAAAGAGCAGAAAAGATAGAGTGAGGTAAAAGGAAGCAATTCGTTGGATGAGGAGATCGAGGACGACAGATCAACTAGAAAGAAGGATCGTGGACAAATCAACAAGCGAAAAAAGCCATCGTTGGACGCTTTGGAGAACAACACGAGAAGGAAGGAAAGATAGGCTGGCGAAGCCTTGAAAACGCAGGTCAAGTTGACCTAGGGTTTTAGACACCTAGGATTTTTGTATCTAGGGTTTTGACACATAGGTTTCGGCCTAAGGATGTCGGTGAGTGATTGTAATGTATAAATAAAGGTCAAGAGGATCTGGGATGGGTTGTTGTCATTTTTGTTACTAATTTTGGTGTTGTGATTGTTGTTGTGTGATCGAGTGAGTAATATCGTGAGATAGAGAAGTACTGAGTACGAGAGCCTTCTATATTGTAAGATATTCAGCTGGGTGCGAAGATCAACCCTGTAGATAGGTGCGCAGAGAGGGAAGAGATAACGAAGAGAAGAGAGAACATATGCTAGCTAAGAGCGTAGACAAGAACTGTATGCTTCATCTTAATACATTATAAAGCACAGTTCTATGGACATATCCCTAGAGACAGGGTGAACCACGTATATCTTGTGGTGTATGTGTGATTGGTGTTCTATTATTTTTTATTGATATACTGCTATTGCATTACTATGTTAGATCTGATAGATATATCTTGTGCAGTAGATCCTAGGAAGATAAAGAATATTATATTGTTGTGTGTCAATCACTTTGAACCCACTTTACATTCCTTCTAGTTGTAGACATATCTGTCCTGCAATCCTCACATAACTGCTTCAGGTGAGACTGCATCTGCCTCGCAGGTGTTGCCGAAAGGGCCAGTAGCTAGGGATTGTTGGTGCACTCTTGGAGCTGAACCTTGGGTTAGCCCCTGTGCCAACAAATGGTTCCATTGCCGAGACCTGAAACTGTGATTGCTGGGAATTGAGGAAGAAGAAGCTTTGTGCAAATATCCAACCTGAATTTGTGAAAGCTCTGCGCATAGATCTGTTGCTCTAGTGCGTAGTACTCTACTTAGTTTGACAAGCTCTGTGCTAAGAAAAATAAGTCTGATCTGAAGAAAAGAGGTAAGATCTGAAAGCTTTGTGCTCTGAGAAAGGAAAAAGTGAGACTTTTTTATTAAAAGAGGTAAGATATGAAAGATCTCTGCTCTAATAAAGGTAAGAATATTGAAAAATTCTAGATCTGGAAGCTTTGTGCTCTGTAGAAGTAAGATAAGTGGAAATTTTTGTCTCAATAGCATGAATCTAGGTATGTTTGATAGATTTTATCCTAGCTTGAAAACTAGGATATTAATAGATGAAAGAATATTTGATATGAATATATCTAATAAGAATAGTGAAAAATATGTTATACCTATGCATAGAAATAATGTTTGGACTAATAAGTGTATGCAGGATCCTAGAAAGAAATGTTTATAGGTTAGCTACCCTGATCCTAGCGCGCAGTACAGGAAAGGCTGGGGATCATTTAAAAGAAAGAGAGGATTAACCCTCTGTTATAGTCGCAGAATACCAACACATCTTGTTAAGAAATGCCCTTGGAGAAGACCTAGTTGTATTTGTTGTAAATCTATGAACCATGAAGTATTGGATTGCCCTAGAATGATTGGTAAGGTTGAAAGAATGAATATGAACCAAGAGAACTCTAAGGAAGATATAGAAACTAAGATTATGATAGAATCCCAGAAAGAATTAGAGAACGTATTGCTACAGATGGAAGAAACCATGAATAACTACTGACATGTCAGATTATCAGAGATATTCAAAGAAAAATAATGCCTTGAAGAAAGAATAGGAGACTTCAAAATTGACTGTGTTGTAGATGAGGAAAAACAGGTGAATATCATGACAGAGAGAACTTGGGAAGCTATAGGGAGGTCTGCTATGATTCCTTCATTAGGAGGAATAAGAATATTAAAAGGAAAGCTGATAAAACTATGTTGAAAGCTCACCCAGATACCTATGAATTCCCATGGAACTTCGACAGAGGAAGATTTTGAGATTATTAAATTTATTGAGAATAGTGCCCCATTTACCATGCTACTAGAAAACCTTGTATTGAAAGAGATCAGGCCATAAGGCAAGAAGAAGAAGAATTTTTAGAGAAGAAGAAGAAAGAGTTAAAAGAATTCATGACTAGAAGGATCACACACTTGATTGAAGAATAAAAGAGAAGATCGAAGCTATTTAACATCAGAGACCCAGATGTCGAAGTTTCAAGAACACTAGAAAACCCACAGAAGATTGAAGTACCTATTCCAGATAAATAAGAAGGATCACCCTTGAATCTTAGGAAAGAATATCAAAAATGCGAAGTAACTATGCCAAAAGAAGATAAGAATCAGAAGGGAAAAAGGGATCCCGAGATGAAGCTCACTGGGAAGAAGGATAGAAATCTAAGTAAGAAGAGATCTAAGATTGACAAGTTGCAGAAGGTTCCAGAGGGAACCTTGTAGAAGAAAATTTTTCAAACTTGGAGCTTCGTCGGGATATTAGAACATCGACACATGGCACTTCGCTATGGCGAAGAAATATAGTCGTTAGGGACATTATAGCCATTAGACCAAAGCTCCGAATGTGTAGAAATACATTTATGGATAGACAACTCACTATATGACCATTGGGACCGTGCCATAACATACAGAACAAAGTTAATGAAGGATTCATACCCATTGCAAGCGACCTATTTTTGAGTTACCTATTTATCCCATCGCACCATGCACCGAGAAACCTTTTTCCAACTGAGAGTTTGAGCCCATAGACTAAGTTGATTTTATACAGTGATCATTGCACTCTTGCTGTCTATTCTATTGTAGTATCTAAGTTACCCTCTGAACCCGATATTTCTAACCTTGAGCGTGTATGTTGGATGAGATGAGAACTGCAGAGAAAGATGTTGAATAAGTTCTGATTGACCTCATGACTGAAAGAGTCATGTCGATGTATATAGGTGTACAAGAATCATTGACGAGAGGACAACCAACCTCTCTGTCCACTGCTCGCAGAGTCGGAATATCCCAACCATCAAATGAAAAGTGAACCAAGCACAGGGATGATCTAATGAATGAAAAATTGATCCCAACCATATTACCCGCCTATATTCCACCTCTGAGCGGCATAGTAAATTGAGACAACATGCCCAGATATTTCGAATACACCTTAGTTATGGTGTACCTCCCGAAGGGGATACGCACAGTTCAAGTAGACCAAGATAATATTGCAGCGTTGAAGTTTAGTGACTTCAACCTCAGATATCACAAAGTTTATAACATGATCACCCCACATAAGTACTTAACTACAACTAAGGGGAAGAATTCGAAGATAATCCCCCAGTCATGGACTATGAACCTCGCACATTCCACCCTTCTGAATGTCATGAAGATTCCCCACTTTGATAGACACCAGGAAGTTAATGCCTGTGTCAAGCTGTTGCTTTATTGTTACCATGGTGGCTATTTGTGGCTAAACTACTGTATAACAATTGATTTGACGTTGATCAATCGAATCATGGGCTTGAGTATGCAAGGATCTAATCCATAGGAGTTTTACCAAGGAAAAGCCATGGATAGTGCTCTAGAACATAAGATCAAGGACACTTATGATGATGTCGAGAAGGGAACACGAGGCTACATGTAGCTTCTATCCAGAGTGGCATAGTGTGCCTCGCCTACAGTTGATTGTAGGGAATTTATTACAAAATAACTGACCTACCCAAGTCACCGGTTTTGTAGTCGACCTCGCAGGGAAGTGCGTGGAAGGCCTTCAGATGAACTGAGCGAAGTACCTAGTGAACCAGTCAGAACTCGACTCGAGAGAAGCACAGGATCAAGGATATGAATTTTATTTCAGTTGGCTCTTGATCCTTATAGATTTTATTTCCTTGGAGATGCCGGAAGGTACAACCTTCTCGGACATTGAGCCATTTGAACCATTGGTCACGAAGTTCAGTACACCATGGTATTCAAGTGACATGAATAAACCGTGGCAGTCAAATGTTGTTTTTCATACCTACTACAATCAGATGAAGATATCCATACAGTCTGAGCCTCGCATGAATTCAAACAATCTACACCGGTTCAGGCCTTTGATGAAGTTCAGCGTAGATCGACATTTTATTTACATCACAATGTGCACCGATGAACACAAGAAACAACTTCAGTCCCACTATAAGATGACAGAGGAGGACTTGGAGGAGATCACTAAGGAATTATCGGCAGACATCCTTATTCTAGTAGACCCTGCAAAGATATCAGACATCGACAACCCATAAACTGCGTAGGATACACTCGGACCCAACAGGACAGAGAAGACTGAAGAAGTCCAAGAATTAGACAGTGCATCCATGAAGACTGCCTCCATATCGCCAGAGAAAGGAGGTCATGGTGAAGAGTTAGAAGACAAAGAAGTCGAACATAAGCAAGGAGATGAGGTTGATCTCTTGAAGAAGAGGAAAGGTTCACCTCAAAAACCTTCCTCCCAGAAGAAATTGAAGGCCACCATGACCAAGATGAAAACTGTCCTCACCTCCGATGAGTTCGACTTCCTCATGGAAACCCTGCAAGATGATTCACTGGAAATAGCAGAGAAACAAGAAGCAAAGCAAGAGGATATGTATGATCATATTGATACTGAACTCCAAGGGGTACATCAGGCACTACATTCCAGCCGTGCAGTCTCCACTACGCTAGGAGAACCAGAATTGGGAGATGAGCCAACCCAACTCCACCGCTTAGCCAATACAGTCGAAGCTCGCCTTTGATGAGCACAGAAAGAAACAGAGCAAGCCACCCAGGATTTGACACAAGTACAAGGAGTACTCATAGAGTAACGTAGTGCTACAGAACAGGAAAAGCTTGCTCTCCAAGTGAAGTTTGATGAAGAAAAAGCACATCTATAGCAAGAAAAGGAACAGTTGCTCGCAGAGCAACTCAAAGTAAAAGAAGCGGTCAACAGAGCACTTCGCTTTGTGAAAGTCTTAGAAATCAAGGTAGACGAACGAGTTACACAACAGGTGAACTGACTCGCAGAAGCCATCCAATAGCTACAACAATGCATAACAGATTTGGAGATACGCACTATACCCGAGACCCCACAAGATGTAAGAGACCAAAGAGAAACAACCACCTAGAGCATAGTTTAAAGGCTAAAGGATCTTACCTTGAAATGTAAGAAACTCACTGATTGCAGTGCCTAGACCTATGAAAAACTCATGGAGAACCCGAAATTGAAGGCACTGGAGTCGTAGCTCCAAGAGGAAAAGTATCAAGATGAAAAGATACAGGCGAATTTGAAGCACCTATCAGTTGTGGAAAGAATGAAGCGATCCTAAGAGCAGTGTACCACCCAGTAGTATATCCACACTATCCAAAGCAGAGTTATGGAAGTAACTCAGAGGCTCCAACCTATACAAGATAAGTCCTATCAATTGTTTACAGAGGTAGAAGGCCAAGGAGCAGAGCTAAAGCAGGTTGTCACCACCGTTGAACAATGTCTAGAGGGACCTATCAATGATGCAGTCATCCAATATTTCGTTGAACAAGAGGTCAAAGCACAACAACAAGTCAAAGCAGCTCGAGCCAAGATCGAGGCGTTCGAAGCAGAACTAGTCACACTAGAGTGACTAGGGACAAGTCACAGGTGAGTGTTGGGGGCCTGTTGGTCCTTGACCAAGTTTTGGGAGATCCTTGGTCAAGTTGAGCTATTTTTGGACTTCAACAACATATCGAAGGTGAAGCGCAAGATGAAGTAGAGATCGTGGGATCTCGACCCCTTTTTGGGATTTGGGAATATGTAACGGGTATGGGATGTCATCCCATGGGTTTACCCATGCTGAGGCCTATTTTGTAAAGTATAAATAAGTAGCTAGGTGACATAAGTAGCATGGCTGATAAGCTAAGTGCTAAGTGCAAGTATGGCTTTTATATGCTCTGTGCATATTGTGAGAAACTTGCAGAGCTAAGTGCAAGTGGTTGTAAAAGACTGTGAAAGGCTTTGTGATAGAACTAGCTCGGGGAAGGAGGATCTGGCGAGGTGCGTGCAGATCTCCTGTCCTATGCGGATTAGGGTTTTGTGGCTCTGTGCATGTAGATGACTGATTGAAGCTAATAAATAAGAAGAGTTGGTGGACGTAGCCCCAGGGTGGGGGTGAACCACATAAATGCTGTGTTATTCTGCTCTATGCAATGTTCTGATGTTTTTATGTCTTTACTTGCTAAGTGCTTTGATATAGATAGATATATCTATTTATTCTTTGTGCTTATGATGCTAGATATGACCTATGTGAACTTGCTTAGTACTCAAATCTACTAGATCTAATCTATTTCTTTATGCTAAGTTCTTAGATACATTAGATCTAGGTGAATGTTGTGATGCTTTGTTTTATCTGCGAAGTAGATATTGGTTAAATAATGATGAAATGATGGTGCTAAGTGCTCTATCAAGTATTATAATCACATATCTGTGTCCCAGCTAAGGTTGCAGAAACCCGAGTCCTGCAACCACCCCTGCCTCTACCTCAGGTGAGACTTCATCTGATTCACAGGTGTTGCCGATAGGCCCGGTAGTTAGGGTTTTGTTGGTGCATTGTTGTAGCGTTGAACCCTGGGTTTGCCCCTGTGCCAACAATAGCCGATTCCCCTTCGACATTGGTAAATGATGAGGGGAATAGACATTAACAAAGAAAGAAAATATATCTTCGATAGCCGATGCCGGATGCACTTATCGAAAATGGGGAAATCCTAAAAGGATCACAACAAACATTCTGACCATGATAAAGATATTCCCGATCATTGATCCCTGATGCTTTTTTGGTATAAAGACTTTTTCGAGGAAGCTACTCCGAAGAAAAGAACTTGATAGGTTTATTGTCGATCGCCAACCCTGGAAAATTTTTTGGCATCACAAAGATAAGGTTTGTTTTATAATGAATAAATTAAATAAATTCTTGAATCCGATTAATACACATGAATTAGGACACCAATATTAAACGCCACATGTCTTTACCAGATTGAAGAACCGTATGGTCTAGTTTTACCCCAAGTCATTCTTGGTTCCCTAGGTCCAAGTCACACCTTTGAGTTAGCTTTGCCATGAAAACATTGTATGGTGAGATTGATCGGCATTAGATATTTTGTAGAAGAACATCAACGAAAACGTTCATAGCACATCCCTGATCCACCCACTGAGAGAGCGACACGTTGGGACGTTTTAGCTTTAGATACGATCGAATTTCAGCATTTAAGGGGATAATTAATACCAAATCCCACATTAGTTTCTACCTCGTGCACTAATAAAAACAACCATTTAAAATCACTGATAGACCACATAACCCCCCATGCCTCCACTGTCAACCCACGATGAATTTAAATTGTAGATATTTGGCAACAGATTTGTTAAAATTTCACTCATCACCTGAATTGAATGGATGATGCGACACAATGAGTTCTTCCCTGTTTAAATTCTCTTGAGCCATTGTAAATGAAATCATTCTACACTTGAGGAAATTCAGAGCAGCCAAAGAAGAATGAAGAGTAATTCAAAGGATGCAGAGATCTCGTGAGTATCAAAATAGCCAGGTTTTAGCAAGCTTCACAAGTATGCATCCAAGTATGTAAACTTTACATGGCTACAAATTATATGTTTCTTATCCAGTTTTTTTCTTTACATAGTCTCTGAAGGTTTATTTTAGTTGCAGGAAAAATTATGCCAAGAAATCAAACCACCAAACAATCGTCGAGGGCACCGAAAATGAAAGAACCAGAGGTAGGCAAAGGTTCCTCTCCAGATGCCGCAAAATAATTAGAATACACTCCGAGGTCAAAACTTGTCATGAAGACGGTGATGAAGAAGGTTTTCATCCTGCCTCTAGACTTTGGAGATACAAAGGCAAGCACAAGGTCCAAGATTACGCTCCCACAGTGGGGAGAACTCTCTAACAAGATCAGCTAGGTGGAATACCCAAAATATGTCCCACATAGTGATCCAGATGTAAGAGAACTCGACGACGAGGTGTTCCTGAACATCCCATGGTCATACCTACATATGGTGTTGAGAAAAACCCTTGTTTTTCCCTGTATTGAATTCCTGAAGTGGCTCATCGACCACACAGACACATAGAAATGTTTAATCAATGATGAAAATGGTGGGTGTGTCTGAGTGTTTTACTTATGGAAGTTCAGAAATACTACATGCTTAGAGATCCTGAGGAGCGACTAAGAACAGACTTCATGGTGATGTTTTATGAATGCCACGACACCAGCCAGGTAATGGCCTCATGGTGGAGGGAGGATAAGAAGTACACCAACCAGAGCATTGGCTGGTATAGGATGACCAATTTGAGGGAGCCATACATCTATTTGATGGCTCTCATCTGTCAATTATATGGAGAGAATGATTGCTACTTCTTTTTAGAGGCATGGATTCCCTTGTCTTACATAGTGGCGATCTCCAGAAGCAGTTTCAACTGGGGAGTGATAATTTCTAAAAAACTGAGCACCTATATACAACAAGCTTAGACATCGAAGGAAGGAGAGACACCAACTTTCTACATGGATTCATATTTTCTCGATGCCATGTGTGCCAGAAACATCTTCGTCGACATGAATCTGAGTTGGAATGTCACAGAGCTCCCAGTCCACATCTATTTCAATGTGATATGGGAGAATAGGTATAAAAATTCTTACTCCCTCATCTGCTATGAATTCATTGCTCAAATTTATTTTGTTATTTTTAGGAAGTAATTCTCGAGACTATCGACTGTGGCCAAGAAAATGATATCCAAGGTAGGTCACTGGTACCTGGACGAGAACAACACCTACATCAGGGTGTTCGGGACCACTAAAGAACCACATCTACTACCAACTCATGTCCGAGACCGAATTGTAGTAGGAGAAATATGCTATCAAACCATCTTGCAA
>JASDQU010103626.1:6870-17771 GCA_032191745.1 Picea mariana
CTGATCTCGATCATTTCTTTCATGTACTGGTCCTCTGAGCTTGGCTTCTGGAACTCATTATTCAGTAGCTTCTTAATGTTTTCCAGTGTCCTTTTTGTCCCAGGGGCACTGTTCGTGTCTAGAATCATGTACCAGTCTAGTGCGCGCTCTCTCAGTGTGATCGACTGCATAAGTTTGGTATCTTCATCAGTGATCTTTTTTGCCTCCCAGATCTTTGCACAAATAAACAAATGCTTCCAAGGGTCTTCTACTGCTTCTCCTCAAAATTCTGGTAATCTGATCATGGGGTCATGTCCTGCCATTCTAAATACTGAGTTGCTACCTCCGCCATGCGGTGTAGATACTTGACTAGTAATGCCTGAACTGGCCCCTCCAGTTGTTTCTCATGTGGTAGATGTACTTCTCACTATCGGAATTCCTCCGAACTTCGGTTTTCTAAACGATGTTTTTCTCTTTGGTGTATTGGTTGCACATGGGTTTATGGGTTCCACACTGACATTAATATGGAAAGGACGACTATCTTCTCCTCCTGTTCTTGGGCCTCTTGTTTTCCTCTCATAGGTTGCGTGAAAGATTTCCTCAATCTGCTCCACAACCCGAAGATCCTCTACCTCTTATTCATCTCTTTCCAAGCCCTCCCTCATGGATATGAATCTTTTCTTAGTATTCACCTTATATTGGTAGGGTACTCCGCTGTGCATAATTCCTGGTGACGCCAAGATCCACTTAAGCTGGTCATCATACATCAAGATCGAGTCCAAGAATTCCTCCTCCTTCTTGCCTTTACCCTCACCTTTGGTCATTTATCCTTCCTCTATGAGTGCTTCCTCCCTTCCCCCATGCATGCAGGGAAGTCTAGCTGTCGGCTTCCATTGTCATTACACCTTTGTTATATAGAAGTATTTTAATAAAAGTATACAGTGATTGAATGTACCTTCCACGAGGTCTGCGTAGAAATTCCTGATCTGCTGCGCTGTATGATTTCGCTGTGTTAACTTAAAACTCTGTGATGAAGCCTGCCACAATACTGTCAAGCCAAAATTCGACTCTGTGGGTGAATTTTTTGTCGACCTATTGTAACTGCTCAATCTGTATTGAGGTCCAATATAACTGTCTGATCCGGTTCGTCGCGTGGTTATATTTTAATCTTAGTATCCACTCCTGCAGTAGGTGGGAAAAATCACAGAAAAAGACTTCGTGTAAATCTGTAAACACGTATTTATCTAGATATTTGCGAGGTGTGAGGCTAGGGTTTCTATTATCCTTTTAGGCAAACTCTAGTTCTTTAGTTCTCAACCAGTTTTCAATTTCTGCTTTCGTAGGGTTCCACGGTCTCAACATTCCCTTCTAGTGGCTAAGCGGTCTTCTGGTTTCACTCATTCTTTTCTCATGCATTCTATATCATCTACTGAATCCTCTCTTGTTCCTCTTACAACGACAACAGAACCATTTGTTGGTTAAGCTAGACAAATTCTCTATACTACCTACGTCGTAGACCCAGGGTTCATATCTTYAAGGGTACCAACAAAGCCTAAAACTATCGGCCCTTCTAGTAAACCAGAAGGCAACACAGTACACAGAGTGCACTATGCAGTCTCACCCGAGATATCTTTAGATGGGTGGCTGTAAGACTCAGGTGTTTATAGCCTAGGATTGAGCATGAGATAGGGGATATTTATTCTAGGCCATTAATTATGATTTGTATTACGAACTACTGTTATCCTCTTTTATATTCTAACCCCCATGGTATCTTTTCATTATATTCCCACAACAATTAACCAAGAAATATAATAACTCATTCATTCATTGCATACAACATTTAACTCCCAAAAATATGACAAAGATATGCATGCATTCGTCACATTACATAGGTATTACCGTGGTTCACCCCCTCCTAGGCTACGTCCACAAAGATTTCTCTCTTGGCTCTCTTATTATGGCGATTCTGCAATTCTCATGCCTCGCGCTTACAACTCTCCTCAGATGGGTAAGATCTCTGTGAGGCAAACTAGATCGCACCAGGCTCCTCAACCTACGATCTAATCCCCGAGATCTACCTTTTCTCTTTCACTTAGCTCGTTTTCTTTATAAAAATAGTACATCTAATCAAAACATTACATAGAAACGATCTCAACTCTACAACAATAGCATTTCTCAACCTTAGAAAACCTCTCTGAACTCTTCTATGATACCTTCATATCTATATTTATATCTATCGGGCTCTTCATCTATTTACACAAAAACCTTACAAAAATCCTAACCCTACTGTCATTAGGTCTTCCTTCTCTGCATGCGTTCATTGCTTCCTTCCAGCTGTCACCTCCTTCTTGCATGCACACATGCTATGCTTCTTTCCAGTTGTCACTTTCCTCCTGCACGCTTTCTTTCCCACAATTTCTCTTCTAGTTGTCATTCTTCTTTGTGCACGCTTTCTTTCCCACTTCAGCCTGCTGCCAACAGAGGACCAATTAGACTCTATAGAATTTGATGGTGGAATGGTCCTCCATATAATTCGATCTGGCCAATTTATCAATGGGATTTACGTAGTGATTGATAGGATATCTTCTTATGAAAGTTCCTCCTTCAACTTAAACATTCTTTTTTTGTATTTTCTTTTATTAGATGGGTCTGATCAAAAGATGTGTGTTGGTATAAACTAGCTAGTAAAGGGGGTTCTTAACTACTGAAGAAGGTTGAGCTTGGGATAACCCTTGTTCTCAAGCATGTACAAATGTACAAAGATATTCACACCTATGACAAGCTTAGTACTAATACATTATCTTGCTGGTATTTCAATTATTGACTGAGATACAATTATTGTAAGAAAAACATGCATGGAATAAGATGATGGAAAGAAAAATAGTTTCCTTAGATCTAGCATTAATCACACATTAACACAACGATTTTCTTTCATCATTAGAGACAAGAACTCCAAAAAATATTGAAGCAACTAACTTATCAATAGATTCAAAAAATCCTACTCGTTACATCATCCATTAATGAAATAAAGTTGGAAGTAATTCCTCCTCAATCCAATCACACAATGCCTTTGATGAAAAACAAAAAAAATTCTCCAGTCCTAAACATGACTTCTCAATTAAGGTAGTTCAGAAATAGTTCTTTACAGTTCCAAAAGTGAGGGTCTTTCCCAAAACCATTGACCATTGCTAAAAGGTCAATCCTCTTATTTATAATGAATCATTAACTAAAAATAGCTATTACTAGAGCAAGCTAAGTAAAACAAAATATTGCCACGTGGAGCTTTAATCCCTCTATTCTCTAAGAATCATCCAATAGTTTTATTGAAGTGGATGACTCTTATCATATTCCAACAATTTGACGAAAAGTTCCTCACATGTGTTGGCATACGGGAACTTGTGCTGGTCCATCGGGGCTGAAAGGATTTCTTTCACTTCTATTGCATGTTCTCTGTACTTGATTATTTTAACACTCAACCACTGCAAAACTGCTCGATCCTTAATCAGATGCTCCATGAACTGTTGTTATCTCTATTGTCCATGCCGAGTCTTTTTTTGCATTTTTCTTGATTATGTCATGCAGGTTGACAAAGTATTCGGGTGAGCCGAATTCTGGGAGGCCGATGCCTTTCATCTCCTGATTAATCTTTTCCCATCTCTTTTCACACTTAACCCACTTCTCCTGAATCTCCCACTGAGGTTTCTGGGACATCTTTACCCAGTATTTGGTCGCTTTCCTGATCCGATCTAAGATGCTATCCCTTAGCACATGAATTTCATGCTCTTCGGCGTCTTGTCCCTTTTGAACCACGCTAATGTAATCGATCCTTTATACTACTTGGTGAGATTTCTCATACCACCTTTCCACGTCCTTGCAGATTGCTAGTGCCATAAGGGTGTCTTCTTGAAAATTGGCTATACTTGCAGTGAAAAGGTGTCGTCCATTCGTGAATTTCGTGTAGGCATCTTGGAACTCACTTCTCAAAAAAAACGTGGCTTGTGTGGAGTCCTGATAGTATTTTTCCAAATGGCGCAGATGCTCCAACTCCTTAAGTGCAACGACCAACTCCTTTTCATCTCTTCTTTCTCTATCCAATGTGGCATCTGTGATAGCCATCCCTACACCGATAAGCTTGAATGTCTTGGTGTGATCTATGCTGAGAAAATTCTCCTCCGTAGTGATGAGAATCGAGCTATCTAACGTGAGCCTCCTCTTCTTAGTGGTCCTCTTCATGATGGATTTTATCTTCCTTTCATACGAGATCGCTTTTATGTCGGCGACCTCATCAAAAGAATTAGGGATTTGTTGTTCTCCTCAGGTTAGAGTGTTTTCCAGGTTCCTGACTGTGTGTATATATTCTAGGATGGGTTCTTGAATTTTTTCCATATTTCCCGATGGCTCGACCTTCGTTTGTTGCTCATCAACTGGTGAGGTATCTACCAAAACTGAAGAATTAGGGGTAGGTTCAGTACTTAGTTCGTAATTGACTGTTGAAGTGTCAATTTATTGCTATGGAATTTCCTCTTTCTAGCCACTCGATCCTAGCTCATCCCTCGAGCTATCTATTGGGGTTCTCGAAAAGTCGAGTAGCTCAGTGTCTAAGAAAATTTTGACCTCATGGTCGCTCTGTGGAAGTTTTTGAATTAATTCATTGAGACCTGGTGTAGATGCTTTCTCAAGTTCCTTTTCCTCTGTAATCTGTACTTGAGTCCTCAGGGACACCTTCGAACTCTCCTCTTCATGATAGATGGTTATCAAGTAAAACAGGGGATTTGGTACACTTGTCTTACCTAGTGTCCTTACTATCTCAGGTTGGGTTGAAATTCCCCTTGGTGATTTGATTTGTGGTGGTGGAACTTTAGGGTTTTCTGGCCCAATGATTTCTTCAAGTTGTATTGGATATAAGCCACTTAGCTCTCCTTTTCTTTCGATTGGGTCATCAACGAGAATCCTCGACATCTCTACAAGATCAGGGTCATTCTGTAGCTAATCAATGATTCTCTGCGCCCCTTATAGAAAGAGAAATCCTCTTCTTTGTTCTTATGTTGTCTCTGCTGCTCTAATTTCTTCCCTAACTCTGAGGGCCTTTTGGGTTGACTGCTCTATTGTCTCCACCTGTTCATCCATGCTCATAGCCTTGAATTTGGTCATGTTTGGGTTGACCATTCTCTCTACTACCTCCTCCCAGTCCTGAGTGCATTCTATGAAATTTTCATCCCCAAATTTGTCATGCGCATATGGCCAACATGAGGATACCTGTGAAGAATGTTGGGGAACCATGACTTTAGGGTCATGCTTGCGGAATCAACATGTCAAGGACCTGAAGTTAAGTTGTCTCAAATCTTCTTGTTTGGCTTGAGCAATGTCCTTTACCAAATAAAACCCCACATGGAAACCATATGGTATGAAAGATTGCTTCTTTTCCTTGACTAGTGTGGCATTATATCCCTATAGGATAGTATGATAGAAGATTTCTCCCACAATGAGCTGGTCTGGGACGTGAGTAGAGAGTAGATGCAGTGCTCTGGTGGCCCCAAACACTCGGATATATGTTGTGCATTTATCCAAATACCAGTGGCCTACCTTTGCTACCATTTTCTTGGTTGCTACAGATAGTCTCGGGTATTCCTTTTTAAATATAATAAAATAAATATGAGCGATGAATTCATTGCAAATGAATGCGTAGGATTTTTTGTACCTATTCTCCCATAGTATGATGAAATAAAAGTGAACAGGGAGATCCGCAACATTCAAACTTAAATTCATGTCGGTGAAGACATTTCTCTCACAGATCACATCGAGCAGGTACGAGGCCATGTGGAAAGATGGTGCTTCCCCTCCTTTCAACATCTGAGCCTAATGTACATAGATGCTTAATTACTTGGAAATTATCGCTCCCCAGTTGAAGCTGCTTCTAGAGATCACCACTGTGTATTCCAATGGCATCCATGCTTCCAAAAACTTGGAGTAGTCCTTCTCTCCATACAGTCGACAGATGAGAGCCATTAAGTAGATGTATGGCTCCCTCAGGTTAACTGTCCCATACCATCCATTGCTCCGGTTTGTAAAATTTATGTCCTCCTTCCACCATGAGGCCATCAACCGACTGGTGTCGTGGAATTCATAGAACTTCACCACAAAGTTTGTGTTTAGCCGCTCCTCTGGGTCTCTGAGTTTGTAGTACTTCTAGATTTTTATCTGGAGGAAATCTTCGACACACACACACCATTCTCATCATTGATTAATCATTTCTACACATCTATATGGTTGATTAGCCACTTCAAAACATTCATGCATGGGAAAACTGAGATTCTGCAAGCTACCATGTGAAAATATGACCGTCAGATGTTTGGGAAGACCTGGTCGTGAAGCACCCTTTCATCCAGGTCACTGTGTGGGATACATTCTCCCCACTGAATAGGTCTCAAATGATTATGTTGAATAGGTCTCCCCACTGTGGGAGCATCACTTTGGATTCAGTGTTTGCTTCTGTATCACCGAATACTGGAGGTTGAACAAAATCTTTCTTTGTGGAGGTTTTTACGACTGGATCTGTTCTGTGAGCGTACTCCAACTGACTCACAGTACCAGGAGAAGAACCTTCATCAGTTTGTGATTCATTTAGCTTGGGTTCTCTCGGTGAGCTTCTGGTGGTTGGATTTCTCAGAGGCATTTCCCCTGCAGCTTAGAAAATAGTTAGAGACAATAGAAGAAATCAGATGTATATATAACAAATCATGACCGATGAATTGACAAACTTGAACACATACATCTACTACTTGATTAACCTGGTGTTTATAATCTGAGAATTAACACAGTCTCGAGACGCTTTCTTTGCTTCTTCAGATTCTCTGGAATTAGAACTTGTGAAAATAATGAAATTGTTCAAAGTGATTCTATAGATTTAAACAGGGATGGACTTACCTTGTTGCATCAGCCATTCAATTCGGGTTATGAGTGTAGTTCTATTAAATCTATAGCCATATCTTCAAATAAGTTTAAAATTAAATTCAATCATAGGTTGACGATGTAGGCGCAGGTCGTAACATGTCCTATTGGTGATTTCAAATCATTGTTGTTCACTCAATGCACTAGGTAGAAACATATGCAGGATGAATCATTAACTAGTCTATTAAATGACAAAATTCGATCATATCTTATGCCGAAAACATCCCATCATTTCGCTAGCCCAGTTGGTGAGTCGGGGGTCGGGGTTCCGCTTTGAACACTTTTTGTTGATATCTCCTTGCAAAATATCTGACGCCGAACGATCTTTCCGTATAGAGATGACATGGTAAGGATGACTTGGAGGTGTGACTAGGACACAAGGAACCTTAATATGACTCGGGATGAAACTAGGCCATGCAACACCCCTATGCGACAAAGACACGGGGCACTCGAGACTGGTGTATTTGTTTACCCGTGTTATTCGGAATCGAGAATTTCCTTAATCTAAACGTTCTAAGACCCGATCCCATCGTGCTGACTTTGAAAATTATCAAGGATCATTTATCGACGATAAACCTACCCAAGTGTTCCCGGATTGACCCTCTCGAAAATTCCCTGATGCCGAAAGTGTATCGGGGGTCGGCGATCGGTGATATGTTTAACACAGAAGAAATCAATTTTTTTAACATTTTTTAGATTTCCCCAACCCCAAGCAAGCGCATCAGTCATCGACTATTGGTGGTTTTTTTGGATTTTGTCAATGTCTATTCCTCCCGTACTTTGCCAACATCGATGGGGATCGGTTATCTCCTGAATTTTCGTGGTGAATAACTTATGAAAACTAACTCTAACTTCTACCGAAGTCGATGATGCATCAACGATCGATGATTAGTATTACTGTATGGCCACTTTATCTACTTGAATTTTGATGACGCCAAACACAAGCGCGTTAGTCACAATGTTAGCTGCAGATTCTTAATTCGAATATCAATTTATTTTAGACACAAGGTTTCTTTTAACAAGTTCAAACAAATCCGACTTGATTGATAAGATTCATGAAAACAAAATAAACCATCCCCCCCATAGTGAACTCAATTCAGATAGTAAAAGAAAACAAGTGGTACCCAAAAAGTGATAAAATTTCATAAGGATTTTAGGGTGTGTTGAGTGCTCAACAGATTGCTAGAAGGGTTTGGACACCTTAAAGCGCTCAACAAATGACGATTTACTAGGTTTAGGAAGGACCTCTGTTCCTTCCGTGGGATCAGCTGATGCAGAAGCTGGTTAGGAACCTATATGGTTTTTCTTTTATCAGAGTCTCTCCTATCCTTACGTTTACAATTCCCCCAGTTCGTGAAATCTGGGCCCACCTATGGTGTTTCAAAATTTATTCCACCTTCGTTCCTCTTGACCATGACCCACGCCCCCTTTTGACAAGAGCTGAGTAAGAATTTACTAGAACCAGGACTTTTAGTTATCATCATTTAATTTTCGCGGTGTTTCTCTGCTACCAACGATCGTCCATAGCCCCAATGGAGTCACCCTAACATCACAGACCTTGATCCACTGCCAATGAATGCCCATATCTCCGGGGGAGTTATCTGCATACCCTCTCCTACTTTTCACTCATTTGATATAATTGATTTATTTTTGGCAGAGATGCCCTAAGCAGTGGGAGAGGAGGACGTTTGTTATCTACAAGATGATATGGTCAAGATGAAATTCTTCCTAGCTCTGTCTTGAGGTACATGTGGTCCTTTCCAACTTGCCATATTTCCCTTTAGGTTTTTCCATACCACTAGGTAGAAACTTCATCACTTTCCAAGGTTGTTTATTTGCAAAGGTTAGATACATAACTCTTTTAAGAAAAACATAATTTTCCCATAGTTTCTTGTGTTGCATGTAAGCATGAGTCAGGAACATAGTTTCGTACACTGTATTTATTAAGGTCAACCAATGCCTTATGGAACAAAAATTTATTGCACAAAAAATACCACACAAAAGAAGAAATAGAAATAAAGGACTCTGCAATCAAGCTACCTAGCACCTACACATAGAATAACATGAAAACACACACACACATTTTTTTTTTAACAAAAATATTATTTTAGGGCTTGGCCATTCACTGGGAGGGCTTTGAGTTCCCCCCTCATATTTTGCAACCAATATGTGCCTGCCCCTATTCTCTCAACTACCTAGAAAGGTCCGAGCCATAGATTCTGAAACTTTGAATGTTTTCCCTTCGGTTCATTTTCTCTATCCCATTTCAGGACTAAGTCTCCTACTTCAAAATTCTTCTCTCTAGACTTATGTTTGTCAAACTATCTTTTAAATATCTACTGATGAGCGATGAACTTTGATTTCTCTTTATCTGTTTCTTCTTCTAGCATGAGGAGGGTTGCAATTCTTTGTTGAATAACCGATGAGGTTTGTCCTCTAGATCCATGATCAAGCTGAAGAGATGGAAGATATAGCCCGTTCGGGAGAATGGATTCTTGTCCGTATACTAGAAAGTATGGGGAGTTACCTATAGGTTCCTTGGGTGTTACTCTATCGGCCCATAAGGGATGATGAAGTGAACTATGCCAATTCCTATGATTTTTTGCAACTGTTTTCTTCAAGATCCTCAGTAGGTTCTTATTGGTTGATTATGCCACTCCATTCCCCTGTGGATAGTAGTTGCAGAGTATCTAATTATGATTCATTTGTCTATAGAAAACTTTGTTAGTAGGGTGGAAAAAATTAAGCAACATTATCAAAAACAAGAACGGAAGGCATAGCGAACCTTGTGATCAGTTGTTGTTCTATGAACTGGATTACCACCTTTTCATTTACGTGATTCAGAGGGATGGCCTCTGCCCATTTCGTGAAATAGTCCGTAGCGGTCAATATGTATCTATGTTGTTTTGAAGAACTCAGGGTAATATCCCCTATGAAATCTAACCCAAATTGCTCGAACAATATGTATATGGACAATGGTTGGAATGGGACAATTGCTCTCTTTTCCCTCCCCACACTTATCTGACACGTTTTATAGTTTCTAGCGTATGTATGAGCGTCCCTAAATAGAGTAGGCCAGTAATAGCCGACTCTCAGTATCTTGTGAGCAGTGGTATTCCATGCAAAGTGTCCACACGCAGGACCATCATGAAGCTCTTTTAGAACCTTGTTTGCATCTTCATGTTCGATACATCTCAAAAATACCAGATCATAATTTATGCGGGAAAAAACCGAATTTATGAGGCAATATTCTGTTGATTTTAGTTTGAGAGCTCTCCTTTCCTTAGGGTTTAGGTTTTTTGGGCAAGTCCCATGATGTAGGAGATAAATTAGTTTTCCATACTAAGACTCATGTGCTGTGGGAACATATAAAGCTTCACTACACCATAACGCCAACTCATTCTCCCACCCAAAGTCTTCATTTACTTGTTATTGGGCTTCAACGACCAATTTACACAATCCCTGTCCCTTAACGATTTTGGCAGGTTTTATATCTAGATCAAATTCTTGGACATGTTCCATCCAATTTTCCCTTCTTTCCCCCATATCCTATTAGGTGAATAGGGATTGGACTACAGGGTGAGGCACAATGAATTTGGTGTGATTTTTAAGGATGTAAGATCTGAAATGTTTTACTGCTTTGTACACTGCATAAGCCTATTTTTCTGTAGAAAGGTAATTCAATTTGGCCCCTTGGATATTAGTACTCATAAATTGTTGAAGGAAAATCTTCCTGCGGACAGGTAGATCTCCTCAAAGAGCTAGATTCTTAACTCTAAGACAGAAAGTGATTATCATGGTCACTGACTTCCTTTTAGGCCTACACAAACTAAGAGTAAGGAGGAAAGACGTACCTTTTACTGGTGCTTGTCCCTGCACACTCCGAGTTGAACTCCAATCTTGAGCTCCTCGATAAGCCCTGTAGACAAACAAAGTACAACCACTTCCTATTCTATCGAGATTAGTTCGAAGCA
>JASDQU010103626.1:17913-52229 GCA_032191745.1 Picea mariana
TCCACTTCACTGTGTGTTTCCTATGAGATCATAGGTTTCATGCTTCTCATCCCTTCTCCAAATATCACTTATGAGATCATAAGTTTGGTATGATTCTCTATCCAGATCCCCCTTTCACCATGAGAAAGCTTGCTTATATAGCCTTGGAGAGGCTCAACCACTTGAGATATCATTGAGGTGAGTTGAGGATTTTCCTCCTTGAGTTAGGGATCTTCCCTAAGATCATGGCTGGACTAGGGATTCAAATCCAACTGCCTTCCAAGATTGAATAGATCCTCCCCTCATTCATCTCAACAAACTAACTTCTGCCCAAAATAGGTAGCGCTCCCTTAAAAAGGCCATCAAAGTGTTATAGTGCTCCCCAGTAGGCTTTAGGGGGGTGCCAACACTCCCAAAAGCAGTAACACTCCTCCAAAAGGGTAGAGGCAGTGTTATAACACTCCCATATAGTGTATAGGGGGGCGCCAACACTCCTGAGAGAGGTATAGGGGAGCGCTCTCCTCCAAAAACTCAGTTTTTTGGGTTCTTTCAGATGGAAAGAGGTTCATAAGCCCAGTTAACCATTCCTCTTCCAAATCAAGTGTTTGATGTGTGTCAAGTGTCCTTCTCATGTCATTATAGGTATGACATAGGCATCATGGTAGTATGCTTTCCTTGACACTTGAGACACTTGTGAGAAAAATGTGACACTTGTAATGATGACACTTACGACACTATCGAAGTGAGTAATTTCGATGTGTAACATAAATGATACCGACGCCTCATTGTTGTAATAATCCAAAACGTCAGGTGCCAATAGATGTTGGTCATCTGACGAGGGAGAAGCGGATTGGGTAGAAACATATGACGTTTTGGCTAGACTAAGTGGCACGGCGTCACCTAGTGCATCGAATTCCAGTGGACGAGGTACAATCCAAGGGTCAGATGATTCCAAAGATTGATAAGCCGTGGTTGAAATCATATAGACGGTGGAAATATGATGTGTAGTCGGTGGAAGTGGTGTAGGGAAGGTACCAATGAGGCTATAATATTTCAGTAAGCCAACACCAACGCTTTCATACGTGATCTTGTGGTCTCCCAAGAAAGGAATATTGTTGGTAGCAGGAACGCGAGCATCGATCGTGCAGAAATCCAACTGATCAACAGTGACAATTTTGCCCTGATGAGGAAATTGTACACATCGAAAGACCGATGAGGCAATGACAGTCATAGCATAAAACCAACTTCTTCCAAGTAACAAGTTGTAATCGAGGGGAGCATCGACCACCTCGACATCAACAGTAACAATTTTGCCACCCAATTGGATGGGCAGGGACTGTAAAATCCCATGGGGATGAAAACCTCGCTTGTTGAAGGCGTGTAACATCATTGGGGATTTGTTGAGTGATGGTGATTTTAAACCTTTCCAACACACTAAAGACATGACACAAGTCGAGGCTCCCTCATCCAGAATAGTTCGGTGGATTTGTTGATTGTGAACAACAACATCAACTTGGAAAGCAAGTTGGTGGGAGAGTTGAGACGCATAAGTCCAAGTTAAACATGATCTGATTGGACAACTCAGGATCAACAGCGCCAAGAGAGGCCAAGAGCATTCTATGTTGATTGGGGAAGTGCTGTAGAACTTCTAACAAAGACATAGCACATGGTGCTTGAGCCAAATCTTCAACAATGTTGTAGTTCTCGGCAGCACGTGAACTAGGGTTAAAGGTGGCTTTGCGGATAGTGCTCTTAGGAGGGTGTAAGATAGAGTTGAATGTGGGTTTCTCAATCTGGAGTGGTCCAGACGGAGGATTAACCGGTGGAAGCCTAACGGAGGATGATGATGGATCTGGTAAAGTACCGGTACCGTTAGTGTCTTTTCCTTTGTCAGGGTTACCTGGTGTGTCATATGTGTTAGAGCGAGTGGTCAAATTGATCCCATTAAACATATAAATATGTGCACTCGATGAGGTCTCATCATTAGGATCGCTAGAACTATCCCCAGGAGAGGGGGTTTGAGCAACCATGGATTGTTGTTGTGGAAAAGGTTGAGTAAGCACAACAGGTTGTGACTTCCCTTGGAAAATTTTGGCCACTTCATTACGAAGTGGACAATCTCGAGTGTAGTTATTGTCACCACAAATGATACACGAGAATTTAAGTTTCCGTTGTGGTTGCTTTTTGGTAGCAGGTGTTTGATTTTTGGGTTGTTCATTATTATTTTTTGATTTATTCTTTGTCTTTTTCTTACCTCTGGATTGTTGTGAAGGGGCAGATTGAACTACATTCACCTCAGAGATCCGAGTCTGGGGGGAGGTAGAGGAGGGTGTATTCGATTTGGAAAAAGATTAAGTTTTGATGGAACCGATAACACCATCCGCATGAGATGAGGATGATGGCTTAGAAGGATCGGTATTAGCTCGAGAAACATTCGTAAGCAAATCATACAAAGTACCAGATTGGGAATAAACCAAATCTAAGTATTGAGCCCAAGCGATGGCTTGTTCCTATGTGACCGCACCACCCATAGCGACATCGCGAGTGATCGGGGGTAACAGTGATTTAGTAAACCATTCCGCCAATAGTATGTTAGGAATGACTGCCTTGATCATCCTTCGTCGTCGCCTCCACTCATGAATATGGTCAGAGATATGCATAGAGTTAGTTTGACGAAGGGAGGTCAAGAGTTCAGTACTCGTCTCGTAGCGAATAGGAAATTGAAAGTGCGTGAGGAAAGACATGGCAAGGGAATTGAAATCATGAAAAGAAGCACATGGTAGTTCAATATACCACTTTGCTGCTGAATCGGTAAGTGTTCGCTGGAAAAGATGTTAACGTATAGAATCATCCATGAGGGAGTTTGATGAACACCACAAATGGAAATTCATCACATGGTTGTTTGGATCTTCGCCATGGTTTCCGTCAAATTTCAGAATATCAAAAGGAAGTTTAGCTGGAATGACTAGCCAAACCGGTGAATGAGAAATAGGATCATTAGTTAACCGAGACAAGTCTGGGAGATCCAGAGTCGAAAGGAAAGGTAGTTGTCGGTTAATTTGCAAATGATACCGGTGTGGCATAGGAATACCAGTAGGACCATAGACTGGGTTAGGTGGATAGTTGTAACCAGTAGGTCCTCCTACATATGGTTGTTGTTAGGCAAGATAAGAAGGATTCGGTGGTGCCTGAGAAACATTTGCATAACTCGGTGGGTTCTGAACATTATAGGAAGATACACATGAGGCCCATACACATGAGGCCCATGAGGAGGATAAGACTGTGGTCCTGGAGAACTTCAGGTGGTGTTTGGGATGCCGCCCGGATAAGATTGCCCGTAAGACGTTCTGAAAGGGACAGGATTGGATACTCCTCCTAGTGGGTTATTATAAAAGTTCCCCCCAATGTGGGGTTGGGTAAAAATGCCTCCTGAAGATACTCCCCAGGATTGTGAAGGGTTTCCAGCAAATGAGGGTTGCCCCCCTGCCAGCGGTGGATGTACGACCGGGGTGTGACTGGCAAACTGAGGTTGCCCTCCAGGAGGAGCATGAAAAGTGGGTTGTCCCCCGGGAAGGGTAGGCCCACCATGGAAAGGTAGTCTTCCAGGAGGGAAAGGTTTGTTGGATGGTGGTTTCCCTCCAGCCGGTTGTGTTTGGCCAACAGGGGTCTGCGTTCTCAGGTGAGAAGATGTCCTAGCAGGATCATGTGGAACATGTGGCGCTGTAGAGTAAAAGCTTGTAGAAACGGGGGTAGAGATTGAAGTTCTTTGGGGATGAGTAGAGGTGATGAGTCCAACATTAGGATGGACTTGTGCTGGTGTAGCAGTGGGGTGAATAACCTAATCGACTAGGTGATTCATGGTTTGACTGGATGGTCCTGTTTCACTAGGAGGGTCATGAGGATGAAAGGGTTGTCGAATGGATTCGAAATGTTCATAGAGATCGCGTCCTGATGAAGTCCTCCATACAGAACGAGCAGGTGTGGGATTGGTTTCTACTGCAGTGCTAGGACGAACAAGAGTCCTATACTCATCCCCAAAGATTGGTTCTGTGGATCCCATATATGTTTCGATAAAGATCCTCTCCAGTGATCACGGGATCTCTTCGTCTATGATGTTCCCAAGGGAGTCTAAATGAACCAAAAGTGGTTCGAGAGGGGTTACCAACATAGATATAGTGGGATTTTCAAGATGAATGTGATGGGGTAAAGAGTCAATCAGAATATGAAATCAAACAAATGGGGTGAATAAGGTTTGAAAATAATCAGAGGGTAAGGCAAGGTCTATGAGGAAAAATCAAAACCAAAAGTTTCGATTCGATTCCCCAGTGGATTCGCCAGTTTCTGTTGAAGGAAAATCTTCCCGCAGACAGGTAGATCTCCTCAAAGAGCTAGACTCTTAACTCTAAGACAAAAAGTGCTTATCATGGTCACTGACTTCCTTTTAGGCCTACACAAACTAAGAGGAAGGAGGAAATACATACCTTTTACCAATGTTTGTCCCTGCACGCTTCGAGTTGAACTCCAATCTTGAGCTCCTCGATAAGCCCTGTAGACAAACAAAGTACAACCAATTCCTATTCTATCGAGATTAGTTCGAAGCAGACCTATCTACTTAGAGACAAATTCATGTAATGTCAAACACAAATTACAAAGAAACAGACCAAGCATATTACATTAATGAGGACAAAATGTTACTTACAACCATAGATGGAATGTAGCAGTTTCATCAAGTTTTCCTTGCCTAACCCTTGCTCAAAAGCTCCATGATCAAAATGACGATAGCTTCGCTGATTAGCCTCCACTTCACTGTGTGTTTCCTATGAGATCATAGGTTTCATGCTTCTCATCCCTTCTCCAAATATCACTTATGAGATCATAAGTTTGGTATGATTCTCTATCCAGATCCCCCTTTCACCATGAGAAAGCTTGCTTATATAGCCTTGGAGAGGCTCAACCACTTGAGATATCATTGGGGTGAGTTGAGGATTTTCCTCCTTGAGTTAGGGATATTCCCTAAGATCATGGCTGGACTAGGGATTTGAATCCAACTGCCTTCCAAGATTGAATAGATCCTCCCCTCATTCATCTCAACAAAATAACTGCTGCCCAGAATAGGTAGCACTCCCTTAAAAAGGCCATCAGAGTGTTATAACGCTCCCTAGTAGGCTTTAGGGGGGCGCCAACACTCCCAAAAGCAGTAGCGCTCCTCCAAAAGGGCAGAGGCAGTGTTATAACGCTCCCATATAGTGTATAGGGGGGCGCCAGCACTCTTGAGAGAGGTATAGGGGAGCGCTCTCCTCCAAAAACTTAGTTTTTTGGGTTCTTTCCGATGGCAAGAGGTTCATAAGCCCAGTTAACCATTCCTCCTCTTCCAAATCAAGTGTTTGATGTGTGTCAAGTTTCCTTATCATGTCGTTATAGGTATGACATAGGCATCATGGTAGTATGCTTTCCTTGACACTTGTGACACTTATGAGAAAAATGCGACACTTGTAATGAAGACACTTGTGACACTATCGAAGTGAGTAATTTCGATGTGTAACATAAATGATATCGACGCCTCATTGTTGTAATAATCCTTCTGAGTCAATACTACAACTAAAGATTGGTTGGAGGCAAAAGTATAGAGGAAAAAATCTTTGCTAATGTCGATATTTCGTAGCACCGGAGCTTGAGATATTGCAGTCTTGATATTGTTGAAAGCATCTTTTCGCTCGTCATCCCACTTAAATTCAACATCCTTGCGAATCAAGTTTTGTAAGGGTTTGGTAGTTTCAACAAAATCGGGGGTGAATTTCCTCACAAAATTGATTTTCCCAATGAAGGATTGCATAGCCTTTTTGTTGTGGGGTAAGGGAAGCTGAGTTATTTCCTTAATTCGTTTTAGGTCTATGTGAATTCCTTCTTGAGATATAACATGACCTAGTAATTTCCCTTCCTCAAAACCAAAGACAATTTTCTTATGGTTTAAAGATATACCATACTTCCTACACCTTTCGAAAATTTGGGTTAGGTGTTGGATGTGATCTTCTCTGATCTTTGAATACACAGTCACGTCGTCTAAATAGACTACTACACACTTGTTGATCAGTCCTTGAAAAGATACGTCCATGGGCCTCTGGAAGGTTTCCTCTGCATTAATTAACCCAAAGGGAATTCATTTATAGGAAAAGTTTCCCCACTTGGTTCATAAGGTAGTTTTCAATCGGTCTTCCTATGAAACTAGAACTTGGTTGTAACCTAAAAAACCGTCTAACAGGGAGAAAATTTCAGAACCAGACATGGTCTACAAGAGCTGTTCCATCGATGGGACTAGGTAGTTATCCTTTTCTGATGCTCTGTTGACATTTCTTAAATCCACACATAGGCGGATTTCCCCATAATTTTTCCTGACAGGAACCAAATTTTCCACCCAGGTAGAGTGTCTAACCTGAAAGATAATTTTAGCATCTAGTAATTTCTTTAACTCTTGACACATGAGGGGTTCCATAGATGGGTGGTACTTTCGGAGCTTCTGTTGGAAGGGTTTTACTTTAGATCTTAATGGGATTGTGTGTTGAATAATACAAGTGTCATAAGTTTTTCAGATCTCGATAGGACCACGTAAAAATATCTTGATATTCTCTGAAATGTTTGAGATAGGCTTTCGTTTCTTATTTAGACACTGTATTTCCTATATTTATATTCTGAGAGTTTTCCCGGGTTCCTATATTTATAGACTCGTACATGGGACACAAGCTCCCTGTCTTTGTGTTTGTTAACCCTTTAAATATTTCCCTTAAGTCAAAGAGGTTCTCCAAATTGGTTACCCATTTCAGTATCATGTGAAACTTTGGTTTGTTACTAGAGTGATACATTTCGCCTCTTTGTTCATGGGAATCAACTTCTACTAATTTATATTGGAATACTTCATTGTCAATAACCAGGTCTTTAAAATTTTCCTGATTGGTCATGAAGTTTATAATTTGTTCATCTCCTATAAAGACCTTCCAGTTAGAAATATTGTTGGGAATTGATGGTTTGTAGATTAGTTCCATAGTGAACCTGGAGGATTCATAGTATTCCAAAGGAGATATCCTCGAGGAAACAGTGGCTAGGGAATCAACAAGAGTATTATTTATCCTAGGAATCATTGTTATATTGAAGGCCTCAAAAAGTTCTATTATCCTGTGCACTTCATGTTGATAATTCATCAGGCGGGGAGAGTTTCAATGTATAGTATTCTTTACTTTCCTGACGATAATTTTAGAGTCCCCAAATTTTTTTAGTTCTTTAATGTTTAAGTCTATGGATTTCATTAGTTCTTGCATGAAAACTTCATATTCAACATTATTATTAGTGCATTCAAATTCTATTCTGCATGAAAGGAAATTCCGTTTCCCCTTTGGGTCAATGAGAATACATTACTCTCCCGACCCTTCTTGTGATTTAGACCTATCAAAGTATAGGGTCCAAACTTGTGAGTGAAAATCATCAACTTCTCCATTCCTACTAACTTCCTCCCCTCTTCTTACCTTGTATGTGGTTTCCAACAGAGTTTCTTGAAAAAAGAGGATTTCTTTTGTCGATACCAGTATATTTACTTGAAAATTCATTTCGGAGTTTTGAGTAAGATGTACATCAGATGAGAGAGGGAAGAAATTTATGAAATCAGAATCGCAGGACTAGTTTCCTAGGATGGGGAAATATGTCGACGAGGGTTCTTCGAGGGATTCTAAATCAATGACAATATGTTTGAGATATCTTTCCCTATCGATCCTAATCATTTTTGTGTGTCCCTTTAATGGAAACCAGAGGTGAGCCCAATCTGTGCTAAAGTATCTATTCAACTTCTTGGAACAATCTCGACTAAGTAGCAATCCATAAGCTTCTAGTATATCCACTACAATGATGTCAATTACTTGAACAAATTTCGGGTGTGTATGCATTCTGATCATGACATCCTTGAGTTCCCCAATAACTTTCACCTGAGTCCTGTCCAGTTGTATAACGTGATTATTGATTTTGAGAGGGACTACATTTAATTTATTGCAGATAGATAATGGAATAACATTAGAAGATGCCCCTGAGTCAACTAGACAATTATGGAGGTTTTAGTTGAAGACTTTGAATGTTAAAAGGAACGGTGGGAAAAAAGGATTTCTTTTTTTATCTACAAAGCAAGCATTCACATTTGGTTTATTTTTTAGGTCTATGGGAGAGGGAACCTCCCCTTGATTAGTGCTTGTTATAGGGGTTTGTACTGATTTCAAGGATTGCAGTAGGAAGTCCTTTTACTGGGGAATTCTACACATGTCCATGACCAACACATTAGCCTTCAATCGTTTTAAGTCTTCCACTATGTTGTAGTCTAGCTTTGGTGACTCTCACATATGGATATTTATATGATTTGTTTCGGAGACAAAAGGTGCTTTCAGGTGATCGACTATTTGTTTTCCTCTCAAAGTTTGGACAGTGGTAAGCAAGGATGATTTTAAGGATGGAAATTTATTTTAAAATGTAGAAACCTTGGCGAATATTACTAATCCTTCATATGCCAACTATAATTTTTTGGCGATATTTTTGTAAAAATATTCAAATTTATAAGGATTTTATATAGTCTGTATAAAATTTTGGCAATTTTTAAGGTAAAATAATTTTATCCCATAGAATTTGGGCGAATCATTTTTAGAATAACGAATCGTTTTTTAGGAAAAACCATGGAAAATTAGCCCATGAGCGCAATTTAGCCCCTAAAATCATCCATGATGGTAAGGTCATTTGAGACCAGATGACCCCTACTTCGCATTTGGACAACCAAAACCTTAGCGGGTTGTTCTCAAACTTCAAATATATCATCGGAAGGCATTGACAAGTCAGGACCCCACAACAACAAGGTTGTTTCTTCTAGTGGGTCAACTTCCTCTTGATCGACAATATTCACCGCTGAGCTGCTTGATTTTTTGGTAAGGGAAACTTCATCTAGGAACTGTTTGGCGATCAAATTCATGGTATGCACCCATTATGGACAATCTCTTTCATAATTTTTCTCTTGATGTTAGGTACAAAAAGAGTTAGATGCTACATTACCCAGGTCGATGTTTAAGTTGGTTTGGGGAGGTTCAATTGCTTTGAACAATGGGTTTCTCTTAAAAAAGGGTTTATAAGGCCTTTGGCCTTGGTTTCCTTCCCCTACACTTCTTTTAATGTCTATGATTTCATTTGACAATTTATTTATCATCCATTGTAGGTTTTCTATGTCTCCACTTCCCTTTTCGGGACCTTGATCTGTTTGTTTTTCTGGGAATCTAGTCAAGAAGACTCCTGTCTTGGGTGGAGGTTGAGATTCCTTATTAAATAGTGAGACATGGCCCTATTTACATCCATTCATATGGAATTCAATTGTTTTGGCTTCCTCGAAATTTTCAGCTAGGGTATGCTTGGAAGCCCTTTTTACAAACATGGAAATAGAAGTAGGGAGAGCATTAGCATATACCTCAATTTGCAACTCCTGAGTGGGTTTAGCTTTGGGTTGGAATTTTTTTCAGGATAATAGTAAATCATTGATTGAAGTCTTTAACCTTTTCTTTTGAACTCATGGTGGTGGTGAATAGTTCAACCATTAAATCTCTTGTAGTAGTTTCTTATACAAATTTGTCTAAAAAATATTTTTGGAACTTCGTCCAACTAGTTATGAACCCTACAGACAAGTTAAAATACCATGTGGAGGCTGAATTCTCAAAGGTATAGGGAAACAACCTGAATACTACGTCTTCATGTTGGAAATTCATCAGTTTAATATCTAGTATGAACTTTTTAATATGGTCTTCAGGCAATCTGGAGGTTTCAAGGTCAAAATTGGGAAGTAACTTTTCTGGATGTCGAGGGAGGTTATGTACCTATTAGGGGATTTCCAGAACATCTATGGCCAACCAAGGTTGATTATTTTAAGGTGGTTTTCCCCTTTCTTCATTATGATCATTGTTATCCTCCATGTCGTCTGAATCCGAAGCTGAGTGAATCGAGTTAAACCCTTCCTTGTCAGATTCAAAATCATCGGGCTCAGAGTAGTTACCAACTGGTGTTTTAGGAGTAAGATTAAGGGGATGTTCGATATTAGTGAGGGAAAAGTCTATCAAGTCTTCTATTGTGTGAACAAAAACCTGTTCCTGGGTATCGACCACTGGTTTTGTGATTTGTATTCTACAAGTAAGTAACAGAGCTAAGGGTAATGATTCAATTTTCTATGTGTAAGCTCTCGTGATTCTTCTGAACTGGTTCAACTCCTCGTGAGGAAGAGCGTAAGGTGTTTCAGGGAATATATTTTCTACCTCTTGCTGGGGTGATTTATTCATTTCAGGAGTACTTAGTGTATGTGGGTTGTCTTGAGAATGACTAGCCATGCATGTGGGCTGTGTTGAATCTGTAGGCTATGCGAAATATTATATCAGAAATATTATTAGCCATTCATTCATAGGCCCTCCTTCTAGCGCCAATTTTGTTGAGGTGTCCTAAATCCATTTATCTCAACAACATGAACCAAACCCGCCACAGAGGCCCAATTAGACTCTGCAACATTTGATGGTAGAATGGTTCTCCAGATATTTTGATTTGGCCAATTTATCGATGGGTATACGTAGTGATTGACATGATATCTTCTTACGAAAGTTTAAGCATTCTCTTTTTTTCTTTTATTTGATTATATGAGTCTAATCAAAAGATGTGTGTTGGTATAAACCAACTGGTAAAGGGGGTTCTTAACTACTGAATAAGGCTAAGCTTGGGATAACCCTTGTGCTCAAGCATGCAAACAAAGATATTCACACATGTGACAAGCTTCGTACTAATACATTAACTTGTTGGTATTTCAATTATTGAATGAGATACAATTATCGTAAGAAAAACACACATGCAATAAGATGATGGAAATAAAAATAGCTTCCTTAGCTCTAGCATTAATCACACATTAACACAATGATTTGCTTTCATCATTAGAGACAAGAACTACAAAAAATATTCAAGCAACTAACTTATCAATAGATTCATAAAATCTTACTCGTTACAACATCCATTAATGAAATAAATTTGGAAGTAATTCCTCCTCAATCCAATCACATAACGCATTTGATTAAAAACATAAATTTGCCTCCGGTCCTAAACATGAATTCTGAATTAAGGTAGTTCAGAAATAGTTCTTTACAATTCCAAAAATGAGTGCATTTTTCCAAAACCATCGACCATTTCCAAAAGGTCAATCCTCTTATTTATAATGAATCATTAACTAAAAACATATATTACAAGTGTAATCTGAGTAAAAAAAAATATTGCCACGTGGTGCTTTAATCCCTCTGTTCTCTAAGAATAATTAAATATTTTTACTGAAGTGGATGACTCTTCTAATATTCCGACCATTTGACGAAAAGTGCCCTGCATGTGTTGGAATACGAGAACCTGTGCTGGTCCATCAGGGCTGAAAGGATTTCTTTCACTTATACTGCCTGTTCTCTCTACTTGATTATTTTAACACTCAATGGATGCAAAACTGCTTGAGCCTTAATCAGATGCTCCATGAACTGTTGTACTTGAAATGGCACCATGCTTTCCACCTTTGCTATCTCTGTTGTCCATGCCGAGTCTTGTTTTGCATGTTGCTTGAATATGTCATGCAGGTTGAAAAAGTCTCCGGGTGAGCCAAATTCTGGGAGGCTGATGCCTTTCATCTCCCGATTAATATTTTCCCAACTCTTTTTCACTCATCCCACTTCTCTTGAATCTCCTTCTGAGGTTCCTGGGCCATATTTACCCAATATTTGGCCGCTTTCCTGATCCGATCTATGTTGCTATCCCTTAGCACCTGAATGTCGTGCTCTTCAGCATCTTGACCCTTTTGAACCACACCGATGTAATCGATCCTTTCTATTGCTTGGTGAGATTTCTCATACCACCTTTCCACGTCCTTGCAAGTCGCTAGTGCCATAAGGGTGTTTTCTTGAAAATCAACTATACTTGCAGTGAAAAGGTGTCGTTCATTCATGAATTTGGTGTAGGTATCTTGGAACTCACTTCTCAAAAACACCATGGCCTATGTGGAGTCCTGATAGTATTTTTCCAAATGGCGCAGATGCTCCAACTCCTTAAGTGTAGCGACCAACTAATTTTCATCTCTTATTTCTCTATCCAATGTGGCATCCGTGATAGCCATCCCTCCACCGATAAGCTTGGATGTCTTGGCACGCTCTGTGATGAGAAGATTCTCCTCTGTAGTGATGAGAATCGAGCTATCTAACGTGATACTCCTCTCCTTAGTGGTCCTCTTCATGATGGATTTTCTCTTCCTGTTATAGGTGATCGCTTGTTGTTGGCACAAAGGCAGACCCAGGGTTCAACACTACAACAGTGCACCAATAAAACCCTAGCTACTAGCCCTTTCGACAACACTTTCAAAGCAGATGAAGTCTCACTCGAGGTAGAGGCAGGGGTGGTTGTGAGACTCTGGTGTCTGCAACCTTAGCTGGGACATAGATCTGTGATTATAACACTTAGAAATTACCTAGCATAGATTACTCATCAATATTCAACCCTCATGATACTTCGCAGATAGCACAGAGCATCACAGTATGTACTTAGATCTAAGATAATTCAACACTTAGCCACAACAAGATAGGTTAGATTCAGTGGATCAAGCATTGAGCATATTACATACCAGATCTAATATTCATTCATAAAGCATAAATATATCTATCTAAACACATCAAAGCACTTAGCAAAGAAAGAGACAAACACATTAGGTCGAGGCACAGAGCACAACACACATATTTACCATGGTTCACCCCCACCCTGGGGCTACGTCCACAAAGTCTTCTTATTTATTAGCTTCAGTTAATTAGGTTACAACACATAGCCATCCTAATTCCTCTTCTCACAGGATAGAATATCTGCGCAACTCGCTAGATCCTTCTTCCTTGCACTACAACACAAATCCTTCTACAATCTCTCACAAGGATTTGTGTTGTAGCTACAAGTCTTACATAAAATGCACAAAGCCTTGATCACACAGATTCAACCCTTGGAACTTAGCCTACATCACATAGATATATAATCCACACCTTCTCTATATGGCCTAGACATCTATATATATATATACAAAATAGGCCTAAACATGGGTAAACCCATGGGTCGACATCCCAATCCCATTACATTATCCCCCAAAACCCAAAATGGACCCAAAAAGGGGTCTAGCTTCCATGATTTCCGCTTCGCATTGCACTCCATCTTTGACAAGCTATCGAAGTCAAAAAATGGTCAAGTATGACCAAGTGTTCCTCAAAACTTGGTCAAGGGACAAAAAGCCCCCAACACTCACCTATGACTCATCCCGAGTCACTCAGGTCTGGGTAACTCTGCCTCAAAGGTCTCAAGCTTGGCTCGAGCTGCTTCGACTTGTCTCTATGCTACTGCTTCTTGCCCAGCAAATTCCTGAACAACCACTTCGCTGATAGGTCCTTCTAGTTGTTTCTCGACTATAGCAACTACTTGTTCTAGTAGTGTTCCTTGGCCTTCAATTTCTTCAAACAGTAGGTAGGTCACCTCCTGGCTCGGCTGGAGTTTTTGGGTGACTTCCATCACTTTGTTCTGCGTGGTAAGAACCAATTGTTGGGCAGTGTGTTGTTCCTGGGATCTCTTCATCCTCTCGATGGGTGACATGAGCTTGAGCTATGCCTGTACTGTATCGACTTGCTACTTTGCTTCCTAGAGTTGGGACTCCAGTTTCTTCAACTCTGGGTCTTCAGATAGTTGTTCATATATCTGCGCACTTCTGCTACTTAGCCATTTACATTTTGCAACAAGTGTTTTGATCCACTCAACTGTACTCTAAGAATTCAATTCTCGCTGATCACGCACTTCTAGCGGAGTCTGTGGTATGGTCTGAAGCTCTAATTCCATGACCCTTCGTTGAAGTTATTGAATGACTTCAACTAGCTTTGTCACTTGGTACTCTATGGGCTCTTCGAGCTTCTGCCCTAATCCAGTCATAGAGAAAAATGCTCTATTGAATGCTTCTTCAATTCCTATCTGCTTTGCAAGAAGCTACTCTTTCTCTTTTTGGATCTTCGCTCTATCTTATTCAAATTGTGCTTGGAGAGCATTCTTCTCTTGTTGCGTAGCTTGGCGTTGTTCAATAATTTCCTCCTATGCTTTCTTTAGGGCTTGGGTGGCATGCACTTTTTCTTCCTGAGCATGTCAAAGGCGTACTTCGATTGTATCAGCAATCTTATGGAGCTGGATTGATTCATCTCCCACTTCTGTTGTTCCTTCTGGAAGAGGTGTAGTAGAGATTGCTCGGCTAGACTGGAGTGCTTGTTGTACTCCTTTGAGCGCGATCTCAATTTGGATATACATTTGTTCCTTATTCGCCTCCTGCTTCTCTATGATTTCCTTTGAAGCATCATTGACCACTGCAATAATGAAATCAAAGTCATCCAACGTGAGGGTAGTTCACATCTTGGTTACAAGGGTTCTTGGTTTCTTTCTAGAGGAAGATTTCAGAGGTGAGACCATCCTTTTCTTCGATGAGTCTTCTTTGTCCCTAGGCAGTGATACTTCGACTTTCTGAGTTTCTATATAACCTTCTTCATCCGGTGTAATGGAATTCATCCTTACAGATAGGATATCAACATCTTGGACTTCTTTAGTCTTCTTCATTGTGTTTGCTTCTTTTGTCTTACTGGGCATAGGTGTATCCTACGCAGTTCTGGGGCTGTCGCTGTCGAACATTTCTTTGGGGTCTGCTGAAACAAGAAGGTCCACCGACCATTCCTTGCTGATCTCTTCTAGGTCTTCTTCTGTCAGCTTACAATAGGACTGAAGCTATTCCTGGTGCTCATCAGCGCATGGAGTTAGATATATAAAGTGGCAGTCCACGTTGAACTTTATCAGAGGTCTGAATCTCTGTAAAGTGTTCGAGGTTATGAGTGGTTCGCTCCTTATGGCTGCTTTCAATTGGTTATAGTATGTGTGGAAAATGACATTCGATTGCCATTGCTTTCTCATGTCATTCGAGTACCATAATGTACTGAACTTCGTGGCTAGTGGCTCAAAGGGATCAAGGTTTGGGAAGGTTTCACCTTTTGGTAGCTCCCATGTAATAAAAGCGATTAGTATCATGAGCCAACTAAAATGGAATTCATGCCCCTGATCCTAGACTTCTCTGTAGTCATTGTCTAGTTGATTCACTAGGTACTTTGCCCAGTTCATCTGTAGTCCCTCTACGCACTTTCCTGCGAGGTCAACTACAAAGCCAGATACTTGTGTTGGTCGATTCTTGCATACCAACTTCCCTGTGATCAGTTGGCATGTGAGGAGCACTGTGCCACTTTCAATAGAAGCTACCATGTAGCCTCTCGTGCCTTTCTCAACATCTCCATAGTCTTCTTTGATCTTCTACACAAGAGAGCGGTCTGTGGTCTTTCTAGGATAGTACTCATGGGGATCAGGGCCCTGCATGCTAAGCCCATTGATCCTATTGATCAGCGTCAGATCAACAATTATGTGACGATCTAACCACAGGTATCCTTCGTGGTAACTTGCTAGCAGCAATTTTACACAAGCATTCACCTCCTGGTGTCTGCCGAAGTGTGGTATTTTCATAATGTTGAGGAAAGTATACTGTGTGAGGTTCATCATCTATTGCTAAGGGATGAGATTCAAATTCTTTCCCTTAGTTCTCGTCAAGTACTTATACGGGGCAAGCATTCTGTAAGATTTACGGTCCCCTAGGTTGAAGTCGCAAAAATTCAACGCTGTAACCTTGTCTTGATCTACGTGGTAGGTGCGTACTCCTTTCGGTAGATAGGTAGTGACTAGGGTGCATTCAAAGTCTCAAGGGACACTGTCACTGTTAATCTCACCGCTCAGAGGGGGTATGTAAGCTGGTAGGATGGATGGCACTAACTTCACGTTGGCTATGTCGTCCTTATGCTTAGTTCTTCTTTCTACACTGGCTCGAGATGTTCCTGGTTGAGCAGTCGATGGGGAGGCTTGCACTCCTCCCGTCGATGATGCTTGGACTCCGGTGGACATTCTTCTTTCCGAAATGACTCTCTCAGTCATTAAATCGAGAATGACCTCTGTGATGGATTTCTCAAGTTTGGTGAGCTCGTTAGACATATGCACTCGGGAAAGATAATTAGGGTCACGATGATCTCAAAATGCTACACTAGGATGAACAATTTGCTTGCAATGATCACTGTATACAATCACTAGTTCTGCAGGCTTCGATTTTTCAGTTGGAAAAAGTGTTCTTCGGGAATGACGCAACGAGATAAATAGGAGATTCGTCAACGATCTGCTTGCAATGGGTATTAGGCTTTCATGAATGTTGCTCCATTCGTTATGGCATGGTCCAATGGTCTGGTGGTGATCCTTTAATGCTTTTATGTCCGTTCGGGGCGGAATTCGAACGGGTATATCGATCCAACGACTATATTGCTACGTCACAACGAAGTGTCGTATGTCGCTGTTCTGATATCCTAGCGAAGCTCAATTCCTATGATTTTTCCTTCTGCGAAGTTTCCTTTGGAATATTCTGTAACTTTTCAATCTTGGCCCTCTTCTTACTTAGATTCCTATCCTTCTTCCCAGTGAGCTTTGTCTCGGTCATCCTTTTTACATTATGATCCTTATCTTCTCTCGACATAGTCACTTCGCGATGCTGAGATTCTTTTTTCAGATCCAAGGGTAATACACCTTCATCATATGGATTAGGTATTTCGGTCTTCTGTGGTTCCTCTAATGCTCTTATAGCTTCGACATCCAAGTCCCTGGTGTTTAATAGCTTAGATCTGTTCTCTTGTTCTTCCATCAAGTAGGCGATCTTTCTAGTCATAAATTCCATGAGTTCTTGCTTCTTTTGTTCTAGGGATTCCTTTTCTTCTTTTATTTGGATCTGGTATTTTTCAATCCAGATCTTGCCTAACAAAGCTCAAAATGGGGCATATTCCTCAATAAATTTAATAACTTTGAATTCTTCCTCTGTTGAAGCTCCATGGGTACAGATAGCTATTCAGGTAATCTTGCCACATAGGGTTACCATTTTTCCTTTAAACAACCCTATTTTTCCTAGTGAAGGAACCATAGCAGGCCTTCCTAGGGTTTCCCAAGTACTTTTTGTCATAATGTTCATCTGTGTTCCCTCATCCAGAGCATAGTCAATGTCGAAGTCTCCTATTCTTACTTCGATTTTCTCCTTTTCTTTGAATATCTTTGACAAACTGGCATCTTTATGTTCATCCAGGGTTTCTTTCATTTTCAGCAACATAATCTCTGATTCTTTCTGGGGTTCTTCTATAATCTTAGTCTCTTGATATCCTTCAGGGTTTGCTTGCTCCATATTCATATTTTCAATTCTAGCAATCATTCTAGGGAAATCCAATACTTCATGGTCCATAGCCTTACAATAGAGGCAACTAGGGTTTCTCCCAGGGCATTCCTTAGAAAGATGTTCTGGTCTTCTGAAACTGTAACAAAGAGTTAATCCTCTCTTTCTCTTCAATGATCTCAAACTTTTCTTGTACTGCTTTCTAGGGTCATAATGGCTAGCCTGCAAAACTTTCTCTCTAGGATCCTGCATCCATTAGTTAGTCCAAAAATTCTTTCTATGCATAGGTATAACATATCTTTCATTATTCTTATTAGATCTATTCATATCAAATGTTCTTTCATCTAATAATGCCCTAGTTTTCAAGCTAGGACAAAATCTATCAAGCATACCTAAATCCATACTTTAGAAACAAAAATTTTCATCTCTTTTACTTCTATAGGGCACAAAGCTTCTAGATCTAAGAACTTTTAACTATTCTTACCTTTATCGGAGCACAGAGCTTACAGATCTTACTTCTTTTCTTCAGTATCAACCTCTTTTCTTACAGATCTGACTTCTTTCCTTCAGATCTGTCCTTCCCTCTTTAGATCAAGTGGATCAATGCACACTAGGGAATAGATCCATGCATAGAGATTTCACAATTTCAAGATGAATCTTTGCACAAAGCGTCTTCTTCTCAGTTCCCAACAATCACAGTTTCAGGTCCTGGCAACAGAACCATTTGTTGGCACAGGGGCAGACCCAAGGTTCAACGCTACAACAATGCAGCAAAAAAAACCTAGCTACCAGCCCTTTGGGCAACACCTGCGAAGCAGATGAAGTCTCACCCGAGGTAGAGGCAGGGGTGGTTGTGAGACTCAGGTGTCTGCAACCTTAGCTGGGACATAGATATGTGATTATAACACTTAGAAATTACCTAGCATAGATTACTCATCAATATTCAACCCTCATGATACTTCATAGATATCACAGAGCATTGCAGTATGTACTTAGATCTAAGATAATTCAACACTTAGCCATAACAAGATAGGTTAAAGGCCAAGTGTTCCTCAAAACTTGGTCAAGGGCCAACACTTGTATGTCGATGACCTCATGAACAAGTTCAGGGATTTGTTGTTCTCCCCAGGTTGGAGTATTTCTTAGGCTCTAAGATGTTTATATCTGTTCTAGGATGGGTTCCTGAATTTCTTCCATATGTCCCGATGGCTCGAACTTAGTTTGTTTCTCATCGGCTAGTGAGGTATCATCCAAAAGTGAAGAATCAAGGGTAGGTTCAGTACTTAGTTGGTAATCGACTGTCAAAGTGCCGATTTCTTGCTTTGGAATTTCCTCTTTCTAGCCACCCGATCCTAGCCCATCCCCTCAAGATTTCTATTGGGGTTCTTGTAAAGTAAAGTAGCTCAGTGTCTAAGACACTTTCGACCTCATGGTCTCTCTGCGGAAGGTTTTGAATTGAAGCATCGGGACCTAGGTTAGATGCTTTCTCAAGTTCCTTTTCGTCTGTAATATGTACTGGTGTCACCAAGGACACCTCTAAACTCTCCTATTCATCATAGATGGTTATCAAGTAAAATAAGGGGTTTGGTACACTTGTCCTACCTGGTTTCCTTGCTATCTCTGGCTCGGTTGAAACTCCCCTTGGTGATTTGATATGTGGTGGTGGAACTTCAGGGTTTTCTGGCCCAGTGATTTCTTCAAGTTGTATTGGCTCTCCTATTCTTTCGATTGGGTCATCAATGGGAATCCTCGACATCTCTACGAGATCAGGGTCATTCTATAGTTAATTAATGATTCTCTGCACCCCTCCTAGCAAGAGAAATCCTCTTCTTTGTGCATATGTAGTGTCTTTTTCTCTAATTTCTTCCCTAACTTTGAGGGCCTCTTGGGATGACTACTCTATTGTATCCACCTGTTCATCCATGATCATAACCTTGAACCTAGTCATGTTCGTGTTGGCCATTCTCTTTACTAACTCCTCCCAATCCTGAGTGCATTATGTGAAAATTTCATCCTCAAATTTGTCATGCGCGTATGGCCAATAGGAGGATACCTGTGAAACATGTTCGGGAACAAGGAATTTAGGATCATTCTTGTGGAATCAGCCTGTTGGGAACCTGAATTCAAGTTGGCTCATCCCTTCTTGTTTGGCTTGAGTAGTGTCCATTACCAAATAAAACCCCACATGGAAACCGTAGGGTATGAAATCCCTCTTCTTGTCCTTAACTAGCGTGGCATTATAGCCCTATAGGATTGTGTGATAGCATATGTATCCCACAATGATCTGGTCTGGGACGTGAGGAGGGAGTATATGTGGTGCTCTAGTGGCCCCAAACACCCGAATATAGGTTGTGCGTTCATCCAAATACCAGTGGGCTACCTTCGCTACAATTTTCTTGGTTGTTGCAGATAGTCTCGGACATTCCTTTTTAAATATAATAAAATAAATATGAGTGATGAATTTATCGCAAATGAGTGTGTAGTATTTTTTTTACTTATTTGTTGGCAGCCATATTAATCTCTATCTTTTATACAAGATGCCCACACAGGGTTTTTAAACCCTCATTACTCGTCGCAAATTTTCTCATTAAACGACACCATTATCCTTCGCTTTTTGCGTACCTGCTTTTCGTTTTCGTTTTCACGACTGCAAGCGTGAAAACCCACAGTTGGAATTCATGTGATTACATCAAAGGGTTAATGTTTACTTGGTTTATCATGAACCTAATTGTTTACATGGTTATAACTCCTTAGCCTCAAACACACCATTGGTTACATATTTATCAAAACACCACCTATTTATGCATTCGATTATTGTTAATGTGGTTTTGATTTGTAAAATCTTTGATGTAATGGTTTATTTGACATATCGATTTTATTGATCAAATCGTGGATAGACAATTGTCTATTTGACATATTGATCAAATTTTTGGGTATGCATATATTGGTTTAAAACTATTATGAGTTTTATTATACCAAGGTGTCTTTCCAAGTACACCCTGATATGATGTTCTTGCATGGCCTCAATCTACACCACTATCCTCGCACACATAGCATTAACGCTCCTTTCTAGCATTTCGAGCTGCCTTTGCATTATGTTGGGGAAGCTCGTGGAAAATGGCTCTGTTTCTGTTCTGTCAAACCCTATCGCCGAATCCCCTGTTGATTTCTTGCTGTTAGCTATGGATCCTGTAGTGATAATTGAACCCAACGGTGTCCAGACTTTGTTATTGTTTGATAATGCCCGAGAGGACTTCTTAAAGCTAACCCTGTAATTGCCTCCCAGAGACACGTTTTTACGTGAGTGATTCTGAGCAAACGGTTTTGAATTAGATCAAACCCTTGAAAACCCAGAACCAAAATAAGCCCCTTTACTTTCACCATGGGAGGTTTTCCTAGAAATTGGATCATTACAGAGATATAGCTCGTCCTTTAGAGGTCAAATCTCAGTTTTTCTCTGTGGCTGAAGGGAGCGTTTTGGTATATTTGCAAGTGTTGAAACATTTGTGAGTTCTCCAGGCCTATGCATTAGCATCCCACAACACCCCTCTCACCCATCCAGCCATGTGTCTCAACCTCCCACTGTGAACCCTTGATCAATTTCAAAGGATATTCAACCAGTCTGCCAACAAGTTATACATCTATAGGACATGTGATTTTTAAAAGAAAAAACATATAAGCAACTACAACCATCATGATTCAATTTGATTTCATAATGGCTGGTATGATTTTGTTTAATTTTAGCATGATTCTATCTTTTTTGAATTAGAATACAAGATTTGTTTGCTCAAATTGCATCTATTCTGTTTTGATTGATTTGATAAAATACGATTATGGTTATAATAATAACTAGCCACAAAATCGTGAGATTTTGTAGCTAGTTACTAAAATTCGAATTCTTTGATTTTACAACCAAAATGCAATCTGAAATCGTGTATTCTTGTGCATTTACAGGTATATATGATTTCTAAAGGAGATTGAATCGCTAGTGGCATCTCTGAACATGCTATTTCTTTACATGGTTTTAGAATAGGCTGTTAGTTTTGGATAACAATGGGAATTTGGGAGATTGTATTCCCCACGATTTTTGGAACAGATTTGATGATTTCCACAGGAAATGTTTTGATCCTGTGGCCTTTATAAATGTATTATTTTGTAAACTAAGACCGATCGCTGCCTGGGAGCAGAAACTGGGATTTGTGATTATCAGAATTGAATGAAAGTGGATATTTGCGCAGCTTTAGCTTCAATATATCATATTTTTGTTCAAGTTTTGCTCATTTTGATTTGTAATCAAATTTTGACTACTTTAGATATCATGATTTGTTACAGGTTGATGTGATGGGATTTATATAGTGTCCATGTTTTATGTCTCTCATTTTATACACAACAATTAATCTGTTCACATTTGATGATTAGAAGGTTGATCTTCTTTATTCAATGAGTAGTTATATGCAAATTTTCATACTCAAATTTATCTTAATATGATCATTTGTCAAATTATAAATTGTTGTTGCTACATATCTTTCTTGTTCTGTCATTGGCATTCAAAGCGTAACTGCTTCACGTTTACGAGAAGCATTGGTAAAATATGGTGTGGGTTGGCCTCATCAAACAACAAACGTAGATGCTATGCACAGGACGAATAGGAGATAACACTTCAGGTCAGTTTACTAGTTTCATTTTATTAATTTAATTAACATAAGAATTTCCTGTAGTCCAATACATCGTATTGATTGTTATTTTTATTTCTCAACTAGATAGTTGCTATTTTATTTCCTATTCATAAAAGTTATAAAAAATAAAAAACACTAGCTTCGCTGTCATAAGTTGATTCATATATGTTTTTGCAGATTTCGATCAAAATTTGCATTTTGTGAATACTGTACATACAATAGAGATTTAATCATATCGATAGACTGTACATTTAATAAGTAGAAATACTATTTTATAAATATTAGTTAGCAAATTGTGAATATATTATATTTGTATATAATTTTCAGCAGCTGTTTTTCATTTAGTTAGTTTCTTTAGTTTTTGTCTTTTCACTTTCGTAGGACTTATATCAGCCAATGAAGCCGCTAAACCCTTCGGAGTGGATTAATCCAAATGGCTTGGTTTATTTAGACAACCCCGGACCGGATTCACTCCTCTAGTTGACGAGCGGTCAATTTCGCCCGTCAACAAATGGCGCTAGAAGGAGGGCCGACTGACAAGTTGACCTTGTAGGAGCCTTTATTTTTAAAAGTATTCAATTCCCCCATGGCTCCCCAAATCACTGTGTTGGAACATTCTTTCAACTTCTCATTACCCAATGTTTCCAACGAGACAGTCTCTCACTTGTCCAAACTCACCTTTGATGGTGGAGGCAATACATTTGCTAAAGACCACCTTAACAAGTTTTGGTGCAAATGCATCAAACATGACATCTTAGATTTAAGAGTTTTATGCAGACTGTTCGCTTTTACTTTTAGAGGTCGGATTAAACATTGGTTTGAATCCTTTCCAGCATGTCACATTTTTGATTGGTTTCAAGTTGTGGATGAATTTCTAGATGCTTTTGAAATTTATGATTTCAATCAGTTATCGGAAGAATTTCATACTTCACTAATCAAGGGTGATTCATCTTCGGAAGAATTTTTGACAAGAGTCTATCATATCCTCTGTAAATTTAATCTCGATGATATGTCATTTGCATTAAATCTCTTCTATGATGCTTGCATCCCTTCCATCCAGTCATATTCAAGCATGAACAAAGAACCAATTGCAAATCATATCACTCAACTGCAAGAACAATTCTCTTCGCAAGAAGAGAAGAACCCTTCCGACAATGTTGAACAAGCTAGGGAGGTAGAATCTATTGACCAGGTTTTTAATGACAACCAAATTAATTTTTCTTCTGAATCATTGAATTTTCAGTCTACGACCAGTATGGAAGAAGATTCGTTTCTGGCTCAAGGTGAATACCCTCATTCTTGTAACTCATTCTCTAATCAATATTTAAAATCAGTCATTGAAGAACACTTAAGCGACGAAAATCATCTTAAACGTTCTAGTACTCCTATGAAACTGATTAGAGAAGAAGATATGCAACTAGAAGAAGAAACCTTAAGCCTTCATCCTCAAAATGCACTTTGTTCACAGGAAAGACTAGATGTTTGTCACATAAATTTTGAATCATCTACCACACAAAAGGAAAATCCAGATGATCATATCATATTGAGGAATTCGTCACCAAAATAGATTAAGAGTTTTAAAGAAGGTGAAGAGAAATGTCTTGAGAATACCATTGTTAATTATCATAGTTCAAGAGATTCTTTTCATGTGCTTATTTCTGATTCCTTTTATTCTTTATATCCTGATCTCTTCCTAGACTCCGTTGGACTTGACACCCTACCTACAACATCCTACTCTTTTCCGCCACAATCATATCCTTTCAATATTCTAAATTTTGGTGAAATTAATTCCAAGCATAACATTGATAAAATCGGATTTGACGCTTGTTCACTTTCATCACTCACATGGGAAAAGGACATGTTGCGAGATGATTTTACACAGTTTATTGTTAAAAAAGACAATGCATTATATCTTATGGAGATCAAACATTCTACGTTGCATATTCGTTCTTTGATTAGCTCGAAACTTAATGTTTATGCTTCACATTTTGAAATGATCAATCTCATCAAAGGAAACGCTCAAACCAATGATCTAATTGATTGCACGAATCCTCGTATGATGAGTTTCCCATTGATATATTTGTTTCATCAAAGTCATGGGTTGCATCCTCATTTTTGTGACAGGATCTTAGGATGTCTTGAGTATTCATATATAAAATAATTTCATAATAAAGATAAAGTTGTGCTTGCTTTGTTTCTACCTAAGTATCTTGGAAGTAGGCGTGACATATTTCTTTTAGATCCTCCATGTGAAGAAATTAATGAACACTTAGAGAATTGTCAGGAGGATGGGGCATTTCAGCCTTGGTTAATGGTTATTTCATTTCCTCGTAATATTGACAAGTTTATCAAACTTACTTACACTCACCCATGCCATTATGACCCTTATCACGACAAGATTGCACAATGGCTGGAGGATTCATACATCAAGAATATTCAAGGGAATGGTAAGATCATGTTTACTTTGTTTTTAGATGATGATTATGAAGGTAAGTGTGATATGTTTCTGTCATTTGTTGATATATTACCATTCTTATTAATAATGTTTGATTTTGTTTCCGTTGCAAGATTGGAGTTACTCTGATGGCTACATTAGAAGCATGACTTCACGTAGTATTCTGATTTGTTTAATAGTTAGGGTAGGTTTTGGAATAGGTTTTCTTTCAGTTTTCTTTCTCACTATTTCTCTTTGTAATAATGCAGTCATGAACGCAAGTGGGCGCACCACGAGAACCATAATACGACTGTTGTCAGGGAAGTCCCCTTGATCCTTTTCTCTTTGCTTTTAGTTGAACATTTATTTTCAAAAACACAGTATCGTCATGAAAATATTAAATGGAAAGTAAAGAGATAAATAAATCTGGATCAACCTTGACCTAAGGTACCACGAGTAGGACTGCTTTCCCATCAAACATGATTTTTCTACTTTCTTTCAGTCTCCCAAGGGATTTGTTGCATGAGGTTTTCAGATGCACCTTCTGTACATATTTTTTTGTTTGGATTTCTTTGCTTTTCAATTTTTCTTCGCTGGTGTGTTTTGTTTCCATTTATGCTTATCAGTCTTTCTTTTTGAAACACACATGCCTGCATCATGAACTATTCGGACAAAGAGAAAAGAAAAATTTCTCCTCTAAAATGACTGCTGAAGGTTGTTTAAACATCAATTATGATATTTTTCTGAAGTTTACAGCCATGTTAAAGAAAGCTTGTTGTTTGAAAAGCGTTTCTTGATTTCAATATGTAACTGAAGCTTTTCATAATCATCCATAAAAACTTCTTCTTACGCTGTCCCTTTTCCTTAACAGAATAACTCAGAGATGTCTCCCTGCCTTCGAAGGTCGGTTTATCAATAAACTACCTCTAGATCTTAATGAAGAACAGTTACAAATTCTCTCAAGGCCTGTAATTTATTAAAATATGTCCAAAATATCAGGATTTTCAATGTCACCGCGCTCGATTAAATATATTTAAAACTAAATAAATCTTTAAAGAGCTGTGGGAAGTGCTTGTAAACCCGTCAGGATACTGAACAGGTCTGCTGGCAGGGGGTAAATGCATGCATGACACCAAGATAACTTCGCTGGGGTACTGAACAGGCCCGCTGGTAGCGAAGCAATGTCAGGTATATGAAAATTCTCAGATATGGAATCTTTTGACCTTAAATGTCCTTCGTTCTGATTTGGAACTTCTTGGCAGGATACAGATATCGGAGTGGGTTAAATGACATCCCTGTCGAGGCTATGGACGCCTGCTGGCAACAGTGGCTCTGTCAACAGTATTGGAGATTTTAACCTTAATATCGTGACTCGCTTTTGTTAAGATTGTCATCACTCTTCATCTTTTAAAATAACAAGCAATCTGAAACTGGAATTTTTTATGATTGATAATGATGTTCAAACAGTTTTCTGGTTGTTTTTGAGTTGGAGTTTTTATCATTATCCTAATCTGGACTTTTTTGTTTGGTAGAGATAACTGCTTCTACCAGTGTGTCGCCATTGTTGGCAGCCATATTAATCTCTATCTTTTTTACAAGCTGCCCACACAGGGTTTTTAAACCCTCATTACTCGTCACAACTTTTCTCATTAAACAACACCATTATCCTTCGCTTTTTGTGTACCTGCTTTTCGTTTTCGTTTTCACGACTGCAAGCGTGAAAACCCACAATTGGAATTCATGTGATTACATCAAAGGGTTAATGTTTACTTGGTTTATCATGAACCTAATTGTTTACATCGTTATAACTCCTTGGCCTCAAACACACCATTGGTTACATATGTATCAAAACACCACCTATTTATGCATTTGATTATTGTTAATGTGGTTTTGATTTATAAAATCTTTGATGTAATGGTTTATTTGACATATCGATTTTATTGATCAAATCGTGGATAGGCAATTGTCTATTTGACATATTGATCAAATTTTTGGGTATGCATATATTGGTTTAAAACTGTTATGAGTTTTATTACACCAAGGTGTCTTTCCAAGTACATCCTGATATGATGTTCTTGCATGGCCTCGATCTACACCACTGTCCTTGCACGCATAGCATTAACGCTCATTCCTAGCATTTCGAGTTGCCTTTGCATTGTGTTGGGGAAGCTCATGGAAAATGGCTCTGTTTATGTTCTGTTGATTTCTTGCTATTAGATATGGCTCCTGTAGTGACAATTGAACCCAACGGTGTCCAGACTTTGTTATTGTTTGATAATGCCCGAGAGGACTTCTTAAAGCTAACCCCATAATTGCCTCCCATAGACACGTTTTTGCGTGAGCGATTCTGAGCAAATGGTTTTGAATTAGATCAAACCCTTGAAAACCCAGAACCAAAATAAGCCCCTTTACCTTCATTGTAGGCAGTTTCCCCAGAAATTGGATCATTGCAGAGATATATCTCGTCCTTTAGAGGTCAAATCTCAGTTTTTCTCTGTGGCTGAAGGGAGCGTTTTGGTCTATTTGCAAGTGTTGAAACATTTGTGACTTCTCCAGGCCTGTGCATTAGCATCCCACAACACCCCTCTTACCCGTCCAGCCATGTGTCTCAACCTCCCACTGTGAACCCTTGATCAATTTCAAAGGATATTCAACCAGTCCGCCAGCAAGTTATACATCTACATGACATGTGATTTTTAAAAGAAAAAACGTATAAGCAGCTACAACCATCATGATTTGATTTGATTTCATAATGGTTGGTATGATTTTGTTCAATTTTAGCATGATTCTGTCTTTTTTGAATTAGAATACAAGATTTGTTTGCTCAAATTGCATCTATTCTATTTTGATTGATTTGATAAAATACGATTCTGGTTATAATAATAACTGGCCACAGAATCGTGAGATTCTGTAGCTAGTTACTAAAATTCGAATTCTTTGATTTTACAACCAAAATGCAATCTAAAATCATGTATTCTTGTGCATTTACAGGTATATACGATTTCTAAAGGAGATTGAATTGCTAGTGGCATCTCTGAACATGCTATTTCTTTACATGGTTTTAGAATAGGCTGTTAGTTTTGGATAACAATGGGAATTTGGGAGATTGTATTCCCCACGATTTTTGAAATAGATTTGATGATTTCCACAGGAAATGTTTTGATCCTGTGGCCTTTATAAATGTATTATTTTGTAAACTAAGACCGATCACTGCCTGGGAGCAGAAACTGGGATTTGTGATTATCAGACTTGAATGAAAGTGGATATTTGCACAGCTTTAGCTTCAATATATCATATTTTTGTTCAAGTTTTGCTCATTTGGATTTGTAATCAAATTTTGACTACTTTAGATATCATGATATGTTACAGGTTGATGTGATGGGATTTATATAGTGTCCATGTTTTATGTCTCTCATTTTATACACAACAATTAATCTGTTCACATTTGATGATTAGAAGGTTGATCTTCTTTATTCAATGAGCAGTTATATGCAAATTTTCATACTCAGATTTATCTTAATATGATCATTTGTCAAATTATAAATTGTTGTTGCTACATATATTTCTTGTTCTGTCATTAGCATTCAAAGCGTAACTGCTTCACGTTTATGAGAAGCATTGGTAAAATATGGTGTGGGTTGGCCTCATCAAACAACAAATGTAGATGCTATGCACAGGACAAATAGGAGATAATACTTCAGGTCAGTTTACTAGTTTCATTTTATTAATTTAATTAACATAAGAATTTTCTGTAGTCCAATACATCGTATCGATTGTTATTTTTATTTCTCAACTAGATAGTTGCTATTTTATTTCCTGTTCATAAAAGTTATAAAAAATCAAAAACACTAGCTTCGCTGTCATAAGTTGATTCATATATGATTTTGCAGATTTCGATCAAAATTTGCATTTTGTGAATACTGTACATACAATAGAGATTTAATCATATCGATACACTGTACATTTAATAAGTAGAATTACTATTTTATACATATTAGTTAACAAACTGTGAATATATAAGATTTGTATATAATTTTTAGCAGTTGTTTTTCATTTAGTTAGTTTCTTTAGTTTTTGTCTTTTCACTTTCGTAGGACTTAGATCGGCCATAGGAGCTACTAAACCCGTCGGAGTGGATTAATCCAAACGGCTTGGGTTATTTAGACAACCCCGGACCGGATTCACTCCTCTAGTTGACGAGCGGTCAATTTTGCCCGTCAACACTATTCTCCCATAGTATGCTGAAATAAACATGAACAAGGAGCTCCGCAACATGCCAACTTAAATTATTTCCACCGAAGACATTTCTCACATAGATCACATCGAGCAGGTATGAGGCCATGTGTAAAGCGAGTGCTTCCCCTTCTTTCGACGTCTCAGCCTGTTGTACACAGATGCTCAATTGCCTTGAAATGATCACTCCCTAGTTGAAGCTACTTTCGGAGATCGCCACTGTGTATGCCAAAGGAATTCGTGCTTCCAAAAACTTGGAGAAATCCTTGTCTCCATATAGTTGGTAGATGACATCCATCAAGTATATGTATGGATCCCTCAGGTTAACTATCCCATACCAGCTTGGATTTCTCGGAGGCATTTTCCCTGCAGCTTAGAAAATAGCTAGAGACTGTGTAATAAATAATATGTATATATAACAAATCACGACCACTGAATTGAAAAACTTGAACACATGCCTTTGCTTCTTGTTTAACCTGGTCTTGATAATATGAGAATCAACACAGTCTCGACACACTTTCTTTTCTTCTTCGGATGCTCTGTAATTCAAAATTGTACACAGAATGAAATTGTTCAAAGCCGTTATAGAGATTTAAATAGGGATGAAATTACCTTTTGGCATTAGCGATTGAATTCAGGTTATGAGTGTATTTCTATTAAATCTATTTCCATATCTTCAAAGACGTTTAAAATTAAATTCGATCGTAGGTTGACAGGGCATGCGCGGGTCGTAACGTGGCCTATCGATTATTTCAAATTGTTGTTGTTCACTTGGTGCATAGGGTAGCAACATATGTGAGATGAATCATTAACTAGTCTATTAAATTCCAAAATCTGATCGTATTTTATGCCGAAAGCATCCAATCGTTTCGCTAGTCCAGATGGTTAGTCAGGGGTCTGGGCTCCGCTTTGAACACTTTTCATTGATATCTCCTTGCAAAATATCTAACGCTGAATGATCTTTCCATACAGAGACGACGTGGAAATGATGATTTGGAGGTGTGACTAGGACACATGGAACCTTAATATGAATCAGGATGAAACTAGGCCGTGCGACACCCCTACGTGACAAAGACATGTGGCACTCGAGACCAGCTTCTTCGTTTACCCATGTTATTTAGAATCGAGACTTTCCTTAAGATAAACATTCTAAAACCCAATCCCATCTCGCCGACGCTGAAAATTATCAAGGATCGATGATCAACGATAAACCTACCCAAGTGTTCCCATATTGACCCTCTCAAAAATTCTCCAATGCCGAAAGTGTATTGGGGGTCGACGATCAACAATATGTTTAACGCAGAAAAAATCAATTGTTTTAACCTTTTTTAGATTTTCCCGACCCTGAGAATGTGCATTGGTCATCGGCTATCAGTGGTTTTTGTGTCTTTTGTCAATGTCTATTCCTCTCGTACTTTGCCGACGTCGATGGGGATCGACTATCTCCTGAATCTTCACGGTGAATAACTTACACAAACCAACTCCACCTTCTACCAAAGCCAATGATTCATCGACGATCAAAGATTAGTGTTACTGTATGGCCACTTTATCTACTTGAATTTTTTCGACACCGAAGACAAATGTGTTAGTCGCAATGTTAGCTGCATATTCTTAATTAGAATGTCAAGTTCTTTTAGAGACAAGGTTTTTTTTAACAAGTTCAAAAAAATACGACTTGATCGATAAGAGTCATGAAAACAAAATAAACCATCCCCTGCATAGTGAACTCAATTCATATATTAAAATAAAACAAGTGGTACCCAAAAAGTGATAAAATTATAAGGCTTTTAGGGTGTGTTGAGCGCTCATTAGACTGCTAGAAGGCTTTGGACACCTTAAAGCAGAAACTAGTGACTGTGTCGATTTTGATCTTTGCAGAATGGAACAAGGAATTCCATGTTCATGTAGATGCATCGTCCATAGATTTGGGCGCAATGTTGTCTCAACCAAAGGAAAAAGACATAGATCACCCAATTTCTTTTGCAAGTAGGAAACTGTTGATAATAGAGAAGAATTGTACTACCATAGAACAAGAAGGATTGGAAATGGTATATGCATTGCAGAAATTTAGACATTATTTATTGGGTTCTCATTTTAAGATGTATATAGACCATTATTCACTAAAATACTTAGTCAACAAGTCTGTGTTGGGGGGGAGAGTATGCAGGTGGTTACTGATGTTTCAAGAATACAATTTTGAGGTTGCTGTGAAACTAGGGATGTTGAATGCTGGACTAGATCATCTATGACACATACTATCAAGAAAAGATGCAGGGAATCTAAATGATAGCTTGCCGAATGCACAACTATTTACAGTTAAAATGGTGGACGACTACTTCACATGCATCATGAAGTTTATAAGTACAAGAATGGCCCCGTCAGACATGACAGTTGTGCAAAAGAAATAATTAGTGGTTAAAGTAGCAAAATGTCAGTTGATTGCAGGGAACTTATACAAGTTAGGTGCATATGGAATATTGAGACGATGTGTATTATAGAATGAAAGGCCTATGATAATCACATAAGCACATGAAGGGATTGCAGGGGGACACTACGCAGGTAAAGAAACTACACAGAATATTTTGTGCACAGGACTCTGGTGGCCCACACTTCATAAGGATGCTAAAGAATATTGTCAGGCATGTGATTCTTTTCAAAGGGTGGGGAAGCCATCAAAGAGGGATGAGATGCATTTACACCCACAGGTTACGTTGCAAGCATTTGATAAATGGACAATTTACTTTTTTGGACCAATCAACCCATTATAAAGAAGATCATGATTTAGGTACATAATAATTGCGACATAGTACTTGATAAGATGGGAAGAAGGAGCACCAGTCACATACTGCACCGTAGGGACTGCTGCATGATTTATATTTGATAATGTAGTCACATGATTTAGATGCTCGTGCATTTTACTTAGTGATCAAGGAAGACACTTCCTAAATAAGACTATTGCAACATTGACTGAGGAATTTCAAATTCATCATCAAAATAACATGTTGTATTACCCTCAGGCCAATGGGACAGTAGAAGCTTTTAATAAAATTCTGAAGTATTCTTTGAAAAATATCTGCAACATAGGAAGATATGATTGGGACTTAAGTTTTCCTGTAGTTTTATGGCCATACAGGACTACAAGAAAAAATATGATATGATAGACAACTTTTAGGTTGGTCAACATTTAAAAAAAAACAATTCCGATGGAGTTTATTGTGTCTAGTCTCTGCGTTGTAGAAATTACTGATCTTTCGGATGTTGGCGCAGTAGAGGAGAGATTATCACAGTTGGTACAACTTGGGGAAGATCTATTTGTCGTAGGGTTCTATGAGGAAGTTTAGAAGGAAAGAGAAAAGACATGGCATGCTAGACACATTAAACATAAAAAGTTTCAAGTGGGAAACTCAGTATTACTCTACGATAGTAAGTTCATGCAACATCTAGGAAAGTTTCGAATGCATTGGTTAGGACCCTATGTAATTCAACATGTGATGGAGGTAGGTGTTGTATAGTTGGAAACCTTGAATGGAGAAGCCTTGAGAGGCATGGTGAATGGAAGTAAGATGAAACTATATAGAGAGGTTCAATTGTCTGTGCATTAATCTGAGATGCACATGAATACATGTATCATAGTAGTTTTACTATAGTAGGGAAGTAAAATACAGAAAACCAAACAAAAAGTAGAAAAAGGAAGAAAACAAAAAAAAATTAGAAAAAGGAAGAAAACAAATAAAGCATGGGAAAACAAGAAGAAATACAAAGGTAGATAGGAAGAAGTACCACACAAAAAAGGGATTATTGTGTAGATAACATAAATAATGTAAAGGTAGTTAAATATGCACAAAAGTCAAGCACATGATATGACTGCAAAGAGCATTAAAGCAAGAAAACAATAGTTAAAAAGAAGTAATGATGAAATGTACTCGAGACACGTAGTCATAAATAGAAGGCGTCACCGAGGATTGGGACAAACTGATAGATCAAAGGAAAAATATGGTGAATGATTTAACATTAATGCCACAATAAGGAAACTATTGATTGCAAAGTCTGACCAGATTCAACACTTACGTTGGGCGTGAAATTAATTACACAAATGTTGAAGGGTTATAAAAATGAATAAGGGCCTGATAGGGAAGGTTATTTGCATTTGATAAGAGTTGTGAGCATATAAAGAGAACTAGATCTGGACCACAACCAAACCAAAACCGAACCTGAACCAACACAAAACATTTACCGAAATCATTCACCAAGATTAATGGCACCAACAAAAGTTGGGGCACCGGTATGATTTTAACCTTGTAAAATATTTACTGCAAACAAATTTTCAATAAAAAAACAGAAAAGATACAATGGAAAATACAAACATTACACAGAGATTTTTCCCCTGGAAACCCAAACCAGGAAAACAAGCATATTCTATATTCATTCATGGTGATACATTGTTTACAATACAATATACATATAGGATCCAACAACATCCAAAACCCTAACCCAATGACCTGGATTAGTCAACAACCCTAATTCCTTAACCGGAAATAGAAAACCATAGGCAAAAAGCCATGTGCCAAAAAAACCACCCAACAATGGACACAAAAATCAAGGAAACACAAACAACGAGGCAAAAATGTGACATATTTCTTGAGGAAATAAAATATAATACATACCCAACATTTTACCACTTGTTTTTTTCTTTCCATACAAGGGGTTACAGAGTTACATAGTCAACAATCCAGGGCAATAATGCCCATGGATCCTCTACACCAAGAGAACTTATCAGTGCTCACATATTTTGTTAGTGAATCTACAACATTCTTCAAAGTGTCCACCTTCATCAACAACACTTTATTTTCTTCAACCATGTCTCTCACAAAGTGATATTGAATATCAATATTCTTTGTATTTGAATGATAAGATGGGTTCTTTGCTAGAAAAATTGCACTCTGACTATGAAAATATATCCTTACACCTTGTTGTACCAACCCAATACCTGAACACAATATTTGTAACCATAATGCTTCCTTAATTGCATGAGTGACTTCCATGTATTCAGCTTCTGTAGTTGAAACTGCCACTACAACCTGTCTTTTGCTCATCTAATGGATTGCTCCTCCAAACAGGTTAAACACATACCCACTTGTATATCTCTCGATCCAGATCTCCAGCCCAGTTTGAATCCACAAACCCATGTATATCCAACACTCTATCCAATCTCGATCTTCTTTGGTAGCACAATCCATAGCTAGCAGTGCTAAGAAAATACCTGAAAACCCTTTTTACTATTGTCCAATGCTCCTTCCCTGGTTTTGACATATACCTGCTCAAAAATCCCACTGTATGTGAAATATACGGTCTAATATAGACCATTTCATACATCAAACTGCCAACTACACTTGCATATGGAACACAAGACATGTCCTCCTCCTCTTCCTGTGTCTTGGGACACTGATCCACATATAACTTTACACCAACATGAATAGGAACCTTGACCAGTTTACATTCCTGCATATAAAACCTCTGCAATATTGTCTCGGCATATTTTCTCTAATTTAACAAGAGTTTCCTCTTTTTTCGATCTCTTTTAATTTCCATGCCCAAAATGAAATTTGAAGCACCAAGATCCTTCATGTCGAATTTAGAG
>JASDQU010103626.1:52968-63121 GCA_032191745.1 Picea mariana
GTCATAGGAGATTATCCAGTCGGATAATAATGACAGGTGCTTGTGGTGCTACCAGTTGAATGGTCTGTTGTGCTCAAGACCATTGTTGTTCTAATTGCCTTGAAGACTATCAGCAGTTTACTGGAAATGATGATCATTCAGATGAATGATGAACAGAGATTTTCCAGACGGAAAAAAGTTCAGAGCTTTTACTCCACTTGTATCATTCTATGGTGAGAGTGACTTATTCAGCATCATATTACTCAGATGAAGTATGGTTACGTAAGATGATGCAGCTGATAGTAATGGTGATGCTCATGATCTAGTCATGAAATAGTCTAGATGAATATATTGATGCTACCGGGTAAATGGTATGTTTTGTGCTCAAGTCCATTACCTGTAAATACCTCTCTAGCTAGGAGGGAGTGTTAAAATTATGGTAGCTGCGGGAGGTATTTACCTCTACATGTGAACTTGATGAGAATAGAAGACTCCGGGAAGCAAGAGAAACCCTAATGAATTGGCTAATAACCCTAGAAGCCTTGTCGGCTCAATAATATAATCTATATTAGGCTATTAGCCTCCAAGAGAAGAAGTCGGCCAGAATTAATAATAATATACTGAACAAACGCCTACCCAGAAGGAGAAGTCGGCCCCAGTAAACTGGCAGGATTACTATAAATACAGGGTGTTAGTTTCTCATTTGTCACATCTCAGGACTGTAGTTTTCCCAGTTGGTGCGCACTACAGTTGCAACTGCTACGGTTTGGAGGAGGGTTGCAGGTGCAGCTGCAGCAGCAACAAGTTTCAGTATTTGGCTTGGATATCTCTTGGCTAGGGTTTGGACTATCTGATCAACTTTTTGTGTTGCGCTACCCTTGGGGAGAGATGCGTTGCTCTTTGTTTGACTATCTAGCCTAGGGTTTGCATCCGAAGAAATTATCAGGTCAAGGTTAAGGTGCTCAGAGGGAGGCTTCGGCCTGTGGTTGGGAGACGAGGGTATCATCATGGTAAAACGAGCACACCATCTTATATATTCTAACAACCGGTACCCGATTCCCCGAATCGATGACCTCCTTGATCAACTCACGGGGTCCAAATACTTCAGTAAAATTGATTTGAAGTCTGGCTACCACCAAGTCCCGATAGAACAGACAGATGTATGGAAGACCGCCTTCAAGTCAAAGGAAGGACTTTTTTGAATGGTTGGTCATGCTTTTTGGTTTGACAAATGCTCCAACCACTTTCATGAGGATGATGGACGATATCCTGCGACCATTCACCAATACTTTTGTAGTGGTGTATCTGGATGACATTCTAATTTATAGCAAGACTTGGGCCGAATACTTGCAGCATATTCAACAGCACAAGCTATACGCCAACCTGGAAAAATGCTCCTTCGGCATGGACAGGGTCCATTACCTGGGCTACATTATTGATCAGCATGGCGTACATGTGGATCTAGCCAAGATCCAAGTCATCCATGATTGGCTAGCCCCAACAACACTCACTGGGATTTGTAGCTTCTTGGGACTTGCTAATTTCTATCGTAGGTTCGTGTTGGGTTTCTCCCATATTGCATGGGCCCTCAGCCAAATAAACAGGGGTGGTGGTAAGGAGAAATTTGCGTGGGGCCGGTCCCAACAACAAGTGTTCGATGATTTGAAGCAGTGCTTGTGATCAACCCCAGTACTTTCACTACCGGACCTGCACCATCCCTTTGAGATCAAGACAGATGCTTCAGACTATGCTGTGGACACCGTTCTCACTCAGCACGACCACCTCGTTGCCTATCATAGTGAGACACTGTCCGATACTGTCCGTAAGTACCCTAATTACGACAAAGAAATGTGCTCCATTGTGCAAGCATGCCGCCAGTGGAGACATTACATTCTTGGGAAGGTGACAGTCATCCACACCGATCATAAGCCACTACAGTTCATGCAGACATAGGGAAAACTGCAGAATGACCGCCATCAAAAGTGGTCCACATACTTGCAACAATTCCACCTCAACATCAACTATAAAACATGAAGCACCAATCACGTCGTTGATTGCCTCAGAAGACCGCTAGTCGCGTCACTCACCACGATGCTAGACTCTTGCGGCCATGAGACATCTCGATGGCCCCAACTCTATGAGACAGACCTCGACTTCGCCACCACCTACCAAATGTTGGGTGCAAATGCAGTTGTCGATAATTTCCATCTTCAGGATGGGTTGTTGTGTCATCTGGGAAATATCTATGTTCCATCAAGTGAGCGAGCGAAGCTAATCTGGGAATCCCACTACAGTCGGGTGGCAGGACACTTCGGCGTTGAAAAGACAGTGGTGATGCTACAGAAACATTTCTACTGGCCGAAACTTCGACAGGAGGTCGGCAAGTATATCAGGTCTTGCACTGCCTGCGTTATTTCCAAACCAACCACTAAGAAACAGGGCCTGTACACCCCATTTCCTACTTCTGACAGGCCATGGGAATCCATCTCAATGGACTACATGTCGGGCCTCCCATCCACCAAGCGAGGAAAAGACTATGTTTTTGTGGTTGTTGATCACTTTTCTAAGATGGCGATTCTGGTTGCCTGCAAGAAGAGCATCACAGCAGAGGCCACTCCCAAGCTCTTCTTTGAACGAGTTTGGGTACATTTTGGAATACCACAAACCATTGTATGAGATCGGGATAGTCGATTTCTCAGCACATTCTGGTCGAGCCTTTGGTCACTACTGGACACCAAGCTCACCAAATCCACGACCTTCCACCCCCATACAGATGGCCAAACTGAGGTTGTAAATCGAATGATTGTGCATATCCTTCGCATGTATAACTCAAAGAACCCTCGCACATGGGATGAGAGCCTTCCCTATGTCCAACATAGCTACAACCGAGCCTTGCATAGCTCAACCGACCACAACCCCTTTCAAGTGGGGTTGGGATTCCAACCATTGGGTCTCATAGATGTTGCACTTCCCCTTGCGGTCACCTTGGTTGACTCATCTCATGCTCCAACTGAAGCTAACAAAGCCACTCGGTTCATTGAGCGGATCCAACAAATCCGCCAACAGGTTCAGGATATCCTACAGAAGTCCAATGACAAGTACAAACGCCTCCATGATCAACATCGGGTGCTGCATAAGTTTCAGGTGGGCAATAAAGTTTGGTTGCACTTGCAGAAAAAACGCCTTACATGACCCCATTGAAAGCTTCACCCACTCCTTTATGGACCGTACACTATCACCAAGCCGTGGGGGATAATTCTTTTGAGCTCAACATTCCTCCTTTCCTGGGCTTGCACCCAGTGTTCAACGTGGATCTTCTTCGCCCTTATTTCCCACCATTATTGGACACCTCAGAAGTAGCAGAACAAATGACACCAATAGAGCTCAACCCTGACTGCATACAACAGGCATACAATGATCAGATTGTGGATAGACAGATCAAAGGCACTCAACAAAAAAGGATCCAGCTTTATCGAGTCGTCAAAGCAGAGCAGCTTCTGCACCAAGGCAAGTGGCTCACCCTGGGCCAAATTCAGAAAAAATTTCCTCATCTAATGGGGGACCTCAACGCAATGGAGACCATTTCTTCCTAAGGAGGGAGGACTGATCCAGATGGATATCGGTGGCCACCCACCTTTTCCAACTGGCTCAAAACAACTTTCTGACATTTTTGGCAATTTATTATTTTTAGCAGTTTTTACTTCTGGGGCCATTTTGAGGGCCTAAATGAAGGTTTTTCGGTATCAAGCTCCTCAATGATAGTCTAAGGCATCATTGAGCCCCCAAAATTAATCTCCTCGATGATACCTTTCCAACGGGCTATCACACTCCTAAAACGGAGATCGTATGCAAAAGTTACGACCCCGAGAAGTTGATGTACTAGCTTACCCAAACAGGGCCCACATGACTTTTGGTGCTTCATCTCCTAGGGTTAGATTTTTGGATGTCTAGGGTTTTTGGCATTCTTGCTTATTGTAAAAAGGTCTTCAGAGCCTCATTGTAACTTTGTTCTTGCGAATGCGCGCTACCGTCATATCTCTTCTCAGAGATAAGCCGCCACCATTCCAGCAAGCTTGTTTCCGCTGCATTTTACAGTTTCAACTCATTTCATTATTGAATAGAAAACCAATTTTACTGTATCTCTATTATTTTGTGTTAAGAACATGTTAATAATCTGTATTCAATTCGTTCTGCTCATAAAATACGGATCAGTTGTATCAGAGCGGTCTGCTCCTTGTCGTCTTAATGCATGTCCCCAAAGAGGTCGGAGTACAAAGAGTTGGGTCTCGAGCTTGTTTCTCTTGAGGATAGAAGCTCTCGCACGCCCAAGCGACCTCCCATGGTAGGAGAAAAGAAATATTATGGGACAAGAGATCCTTTCAAACTGTTGATTGAGGAAACCCTCACGCAACAGAGGAACGAGATGATGGATAGTTTCGCGCAAATCCTTCGGCGACTACCAACAGGTGACGCATCTTCTTCGAACGGAGGCGCTGCCCCCTTCAAGGTACAAATAAACTTTGATATTCCTATATTTGAAGGTCAGATAGACGCAAATGCTGTAGACAAGTGGTTGAATCTACTAGAAGGGTATTTTTCTGTTCATAAATTTTCGAATAGGGAAAATATTACTTTTGCGCTCCTCAAAGCCGTTCCCCATGTCAAAGATTGGTGATAAACTTTCTGTGAGCAAAAGGAAACAGAGGAAACCTCATTATTTTCAGTCACAGCCACCTGGGAATCTTTCAGGGATGCTATTAAGGAACAATACTACCCTGTCGGAAGTTATGACGACCTGTATACCAAATGGACCAAACTGCAGCAAGAAATAGACCAAGTAGTGCCAGATTTCACAAATATCTTCCATACCTTACGCACCAAGTTGGGTATCAAAGATTAAGAGCGACATCTGGTGCTCAAGTATCACGGTGCTCTGCATAGATACATGCAGACCGAAATGGAATTTCTGGACATCTCATCCTTGGGCGCGGCCTACCGATATGCCGTCAAAATCGAGCAAAAGCTCAAACAAAATACGCGGCAATTTGGGCCTGGGAACCTCTCACAACAAAAGCAAGGAAAGAGTGGCCCCAACCCACTGAACAAAGGACAGAGCAAAGATGGACAATATCAAGACAACCAATACAAGCCACAAGCAAAGAAGGACACCCGAAAGACAAAGAAAGATACTGGGAAGTGGTGCGACTTTCATAAGAGCCTTTGGCATAACACTGCTGACTGCGGCTCAAAGCAGTTGCTAGTGGCCGAAATGAAAGCCTATGAATCAAATGTAGATTCTGACTCCGAGACAGAACTAGAAAGGGGAAGACGGATCATTGACGCGGAACCCAATGCCACCATTGCTACCACCAAGCTCCAGCCTGGTGAACCAGACGAGCCAGAAGAAGGAGAGCGCCTCTTCCATTTACAGATGTGGGTAAAAGGCACCCCGCTACACTTCATCGTTGATAGAGGTAGCCAGAAGAACCTCATCTCAGCAGAGGTCGTAAAGCGGCTGGCCCTGCCAACAACGCCGCACCCACAACCGTACACCATTGGATGGCTCCGCCAAGGAAGTGATCTTCGTGTCAGCCAACAGTGCCGACTGTCATACGACATCAAGCCCTTCAAAGACGAGGTATTATGTGATGTTGCTCCTCTCGAAGTTTGTGATGTTCTTTTGGGCTAACCTTATTTATGGAAACGTCATGTTGTATATGAGTCTAGGCCTCGTAGTGTTATTATTACTTTGAACAGGAAATTGTACAGGATACCTAAGGCAGTCCCACCTAGTGCTATTTCTTTGATCTCTGCTAAGCAATGCAGGAAGGTCATCTCGCAGACGAGGAAGTAAGTTTGTCTTCTTCATGATTCGCTCTCAGAATAAGAGAAAGATCACAACCACATCTAGGGTCTCTGCGGCCGACCTCTCCACACAGCAGAAGCAAGTAGATAAGGTCGTGGAAGAATACTTGGATATCTTCTCCTCGCCTACAGGGGTACCTCTACACTGCCAGGTCAAGCACCCCATCGATCTGACCCCCGACGCATCGCTGCCCAATGGGCCAGTCTATCTTCGCTCTTTGTTAGAGAATGAGGAGATCAAGTGACAGATCCAAGAACTTCTCCACAAGGGGCACATCCGCCCCAGCTCATCACCTTGCGGGAGCCCTATCGTGCTGGTACAGAAGAAATATGGAACCTGGTGACTCTGTATTGATTACCGGGCTCTGAATAAAATCACTATCAGAAACCGGTACCCGATTCCCCGAATCGATAACCTCCTTGATCAACTCACGGGAGCCAAATACTTCAGTAAAATTCATCTGAAGTCTGGCTACCACCAGGTCCCGATAGAACATACAGATGTATGGAAGATCGCATGCAAGTCAAAGGAAAGAATTTTTGAATGGTTGGTCATGCCTTTTGGTTTGACAAATGCTCCAACCACTTTCATGAGGATGATGGACGATATCCTGCGACCATTCACCAATACTTTTATAGTGGTGTATCTGGATGACATTCTAATTTACAGCAAGACTTGGGCCGAACACTTGCAACATATTCAGCAGCACAAGCTATACGCCAAACTGGAAAAATGCTCTTTCGGCATGGATAGGGTCCATTACCTGGGCTACATCATTGATCAACATGGCTTACATGTGGATCCAGCCAAGATCCAAGTCATCTGTGACTGGCCAGCCCCAACAACACTCGCTGAAATTCAGAGCTTCTTGGGACTTGCTAATTTCTACCACAGGTTCGTGTTGGGTTTTTGCCATATTGCATGGGCTCTCAGTCAAATAAACAGGGGTGGTGGTAAGGCGAAATTTGTGTGGGGCCGGTCCCAACAACAAGTGTTCGATGATTTGAAGCAACGCTTGTGCTCAGCCCCGGTACTTTCACTACCGGACCTACAACATCCCTTTGAGATCGAGACAGATGTTTCAGACTATGCTATGGATGTCGTTCTCACTCAACACGGCTACCTCGTGGCCTATCATAGTGAGACACTGTCCGATACTGTCCGTAAGTACCCTACTTATGACAAAGAAATGTACTTCATTGTGCAAGCATGCCGCCAGTGGAGACATTACATTCTTGGGAAGGAGACCGTCATCCACACCGATCATAAGCCACTGCAGTTCATGCAGACACAGGGAAAACTGCAGAATGACCGCCATCAATAGTGGTCCGCATACTTGCAACAATTCCACCTCAACATCAAGTATAAAACATGAAGCACCAATCGCGTCGCTGATTGCCTCAGCAAACCGCCAGTCGTGGCACTCACCACGGTGATAGACTCTTGTGGCCATGAGACATCTGGATGGCCCCAACTCTATGAGACATAACCTGACTTCACCACCACTTACCAAATGTTGGGTGCAAATGCAGTTGTCAATAATTTCCATCTTCAAGATGGGTTGTTGTGTCCTCTGGGCCATATCTGTGTTCCATCAAGTGAGTGAGCAAAGATGATCTGGGAAGCCTACTACAGTCGGGTGGTAGGACACTTCAGCGTTGAAAAGACAGTGGCGATGCTACAGAAACATTTCTACTGGCCGAAACTTCGACAGGAGGTCGGCAAGTATATCAGGTCCTGCACTGCCTGCGCTATTGCCAAACCAACCACTAAGAAATAGGGCCTGTAAACCCCTCTTCCTACTCCTGACAGGCCATGGGAATCCATCTCAATGGACTACATGTCGGGCCTCCCATCCACCAAGCGGGGAAATGACTGTGTTTTTGTGGTTGTTGATCGCTTTTCTAAGATGGCAATTCTGGTTGCTTGCAAGAAGAGCATCACAGCAGAGGCCACTCCCAAGATATTCTTTGAACGAGTTTGGGTACATTTTGGAATACCACAAACCATTGTATGAGATCGGGATAGTCGATTTCTCAGCACATTCTGGTCGAGCCTCTGGTCACTACTAGACACCAAGCTCACCAAATCCATGGCCTTTCACCCCCAGACAGATGGCCAAACCGAGGTTGTAAATCGAATGATTGTGCATATCCTTTGCATGTATAACTCAAAGAACCCTCGCACATGGGATGAGAGCCTTCCCTATGTGCAACATAGCTACAACCGAGCCTTGCATAGCTCAACCGACTACAACCCCTTTCAAGTGGGGTTGGGATTCCAACCATTGGGTCCCATAGATGTTGCACTTCCCCTTGCGGTCACCTCGGTTGACTCATCTCCTGCTCCGACTGAAGCTGACAAAGCCACTCGGTTCATTGAGCAGATCCAGCACATCCACCAACAAGTTCAGGATATCCTACAGAAGTCCAATGACAAGTACAAACACTGCCATGATCAACATCGGGTGCCGCATAAGTTTCAGGTGGGCGACAAAGTTTGGTTGCACTTGCAGAAAGAACACCTTACATGACCCCATAGAAAGCTTCGCCCACTCCGTTATGGACCATACCCTATCACCAAGTCCGTGGGGGATAATTCTTTTGAGCTCAACATTCCTCCTTTCCTTGGCCTGCACCCAATGTTCAACATGGATCTCCTTCGCCCTTATTTCCCACCATTATTGGACACCTCAGAAGTAGCAGAACAACTGACACCAACAGAGCTCAACCCCGACTGCATACAACAGGCATCCAATGATCAGATTGTGGATAGACAGATCAAAGGCACTCGACAACAAAGGATCAGCTTTATCGAGTCGTCAAAGCAGGGCAGCTCCTGCACCAAGGCAAGTGGCCCACCCGGGGCCAAATTCAGCAGAAATTTTCTCATCTAATGGGGGACCTCAACGTAATGGAGACCATTGCTTCCTAAGGAGGGAGGATTCATCCAGATGGATATCGGTGGCCACCCACCTTTTCCAACTGGCTCAAAACAACTTTATGACATTTTTGGCAATTTACTATTTTTAGCAGTATTTACTTCCGGGGGCAGTTTGAGGGCCTAAATGTAGGTTTTTCAAAATAGAGGTCCTTAATGATAGTTGAGGGCATCTTTGACCCACCAAAATGAATCTCCTCGACGATACCTTTCCAATGGGATATCACACGCCTAAAACGGAGATCGTATGCAAAAGTTACGACCTTGGGAAGTTGATGTATTAGGTTACCCAAATGGGGCCCACATGACTTTTGGCGCTTCATCTCCTAGCGTTAGGTTTTTGGATGTCTAGGGTTTTTGGAATTCTTTCTTATTGTAAAAAGGCCTTCAGAGCCTCATTGTAACCTTCTTCTTGCGAATGCGTGTTGCCGTCACATCTCTTCTCAGAGATAAGCTGCCACCATTCCGACAAGCTTGTTTCCGTTGCATTTTACAGTTTCAACTCATTTCGTTATTGAATAGAAAACTGGTTTTACTGTATCTCTGTTATTTTGTGTTAAGCACCTGTTAATAATCTGTATTCATTTCGTTCTGCTCATAAAATCTAAATTAGTGGTATCAGAGCGGTCTTCTTCTTGTCGTCTTAATGCATGTCCCCAACAAGGTCGGAGTACAAAGCGTTGGGTCTCGAGCTTGTTTCTCTTGAGGACAGAAGCTCTCGCACGCCCAAGCGAGATCCCATGGCAAAAGAAAAGAAAGATGACGGGACATGAGATCCTTTCAAACTGTTGATTGAGGAATCCCTCACGCAACAGAGGAACAATATGATGGATAGTTTCGCGCAAATCCTTCGGCGACTACCAACAAGCGACGCATCTTCTTCGAACGAAGGCGCCGCCCCCTTCAAGGTACAAATAAACTTTGATATTCCTATATTTGAAGGTCAGATAAACATAGATGCTGTAGAAAAGTGGTTGAATCTACTATAAGGGTATTTTTCCGTTCATAAATTTTCAAATAGGGAAAAGATTACTTTTGCACTCCTTAAAGCCATTCCCCATGTCAAAGATTGGTGGGAAACTTTCTGTGAGCAAAAGGAAACAGAGGAAACCTCATTATTTTTAGTCACGACCACCTGGGAATCCTTCAGGGATGCTATTAAGGAACAGTACTACCCTGTTGGAAGTTATGACGATCTGTATACCAAATGGACCACACTGTGGCAAGAAAGAGACCAAGCAGTGCAAGATTTCACAAATATCTTCCATACCTTGCGCACCAAGTTGGGTATCAAAGATTCAGAGTGACATCTGGTGCTCAAGTATCGCGGTGCTCTGCAGAGATACATCCAGAGAAAAATGGAATTTC
>JASDQU010103626.1:63171-90698 GCA_032191745.1 Picea mariana
TGACTTATTGACAGTTCTATGATCATCAACAGTAATAGACAAAGAAAAATTTGAATGGAAATCATATGGAGTCAACAAACCATGCCTCATGATCTGCATGTGTGCTTGAAGAAGCCAAGGACACATCCCCTCCATCTTCCTTGGAGGCATTTTCTTCTGTAGAAGGAGATACTTTAGATCCCTTATTTTTCTCAACCTTGGATCTACACTTTTTCTTGTGGTGCCCTTCTTTTCCACATCTCCAACATACCTTTACAAACTTTCCAAGAGATTTAGATCTACCCTTAGAATTATATCTCCCACTTGAGAACTTGGATCTATTTCTTTCCTGGGAGCGTCCTCTTGAAAATAATGTGTATGTGCTCTGTCCTTCCATGTTATTCCATCTCATCTCCTTTGACAACAAGGACAAGACCACTTCATCAAACTTCAAGGCAATTGTATTACTACCTATGGACAAAACCAAACTATACCATGAGTCTGATAAAGAACACAGTAAACTGATACACTTATCTTGATCTGAAATTTTAATCTCAACAAATACTAATTGACTTACCAAAGTATTGAAGGCATTCAAATGCTCTGCCACCAAGTCTCCATATCTCATCCTCATATTATACAACTTCTTTGTCAGGAATAGTTTATATACTAGGGACTTAGACTGATACAACTTCCCCAACTTATCCCATAAACCCTTGGTTGTAGCTTCCTCTGACACATTCAATAATACTGAATCCAAGAGACATAGTCAGATTGTGCTCTTCACCTTCTGATCTAAATTTTTATGGTCATCTGTTGAAGTTGTTGTAGGTGCAGTACCTAGATCCATCACGATCCACTGATCTCTTTCCACCAACAAATATTCCATATTGGGCTTCAACAACTAAAAAATTTTCCCATTAAACTTCTCGATCTCCATTTTCGAATTGCTCGCCATTTCTTTTCACCTAAAAAATCAATACCACAGATCTCCCACTGTAAAAAGGCTTATCACAGTCCCGATCCAAACCCTTGACCACAAAGGCATCCCCCTGAAGCCAACAAAGCTCTGAAACCAAATGTACATTTTAACCTTGTACAATATTTTCTGCAAATATGTCTTCAGTAAAAGAACAGAAAAGATACAATGGCAAATACAAACATTACACGAAGATTTTTCCCCGGGAAACCCAAACTGGGAAAACCAACATATTCTATATTCATCCACGGTGATACATTGTTTACAATACAATATACATATAGGAGCCAACAAAATCCAAAAACCTAACCCAATGACCTGGATTAGTCAACAACCCTAATTCCTTAACCAAAAATAGAAAACCATCGAAAAAAAACCATGTGCCAAAAAATCACCCAACAATGGACACACAAATAGAGGCAACATGAAAAATGAGGCAAAAATGTGACATGTTTCTTGAGGCAAAAAATATTTCTCGGGGGCATTTCCCCGAACCCCCGTGGGGGGGGTTATCGCCCCCCTGCGTAGTAGACACTACTGATCGTGCAAAGAATATAACATATACCCAACAACCAACAAACATAACACACAAGAAAACAAAAAGACCACTGGTTGTACCAATGTTCATGGAAACACCGACATCTTCAACTTCAGAACAACAAAGCTTTCACAGGGACTATATACCACCAAGAAAAGACACCGCTCCATAGGTTAGAGTACACGTAGATGAAGAGTCCCACTGGTCACACTGGAAATGCCACGTTGTGTAATTGTCGAAGGGGACATGCCAAGAAAGATTGTTGCATTCAAGTTTACATACCACGACATAACATATGAATAGAACTTTCCTAAGCTAGAACATGAGAAATATTTGTGCACTAAAAGCATACCGGGGATAGAGGCAATCCTGCTTGAACCACAGAGTTGGGAGGTGGGACTAGAGAAACCAGGAATATTGAATCTACTGGAGATTCCACATTTTGGACGAAGACTGGAAATAAATGCATGTGTCAAAATGTTACTAACTTGTGTCCATAGAGGAAATTTGTGGATAGACCCACCAATATCCATTGATACACAATTAATTGCATGGATAACATGCTTACCGAAATCAGGAGAGGATTTGACAATATTATTCACAAACATGGTAGGGGAGAAACCACTTTTACAATATATGAAGGATAAGTTCCACATGTTCAGAGCGAAGAGGGGGTGGTATTTCGCAAACATAAGTGACGATGTTGTGCGATTTGAAATGAAAGTATTGGCTTGAAAGTTATTGAGTAAATTCCGCAAGGATGAGCTATCAGTCGCAGTGATTGCAACTGCGGAAAATTGTGTAGAGGGGGTCCAAATGAATTGGGCCACATTTCTGGGAATCAATTTTTGATAGATTGCATAGAAGCCCAAGGGAAAGGCATGAAATTTCATTATGCCTGGCTTCTCATCCTGATTGCACTAGTTGACTGGAAGGATCTCAGAGATTATCGATGTTTGAGAACAACCAACAAAGGTAATGTAGTTGTGCAGTATGCAACCTATGGCATACGGTAAACAAGAGGAGACAAATAGATAAAAATGTCATATTTTATGTCTACTTTGACATGATCAGGCACATAGTAATGCACATGCCATGCAACACTTCCCAGACTATAGAGACTTACCAAGATATTTCATGCTTTAAAGCAGGGATGCACCATATGTACATCCAAGCCAAACAAGACCCTGCATGCCAGTGGCTACCAACAAGATACAATTGACAGTGGAAGATGTATGCCTCATCGCTAATGAATAGGAGAAATATTGGAAGGTTCCAGGGGAACAAACATAAAACCTAAACGAAGAAGAAGAAAAATACAATGAAGAGGAAGTAATAGATGAGGGATAGGGAAATGGGAAATGTAATGGTACAGGGAATACACCAAGACCATTATCAGAAGATGCACATAAAATAGTCCCAAGAGTAGGGATCAAACAAAAAGACAAGGGGAAGAGCCCAACCATAACTACGCACAAAAATATGAAATCCCACAAGGTATAGCCTATATATATAATCTGATAGATGATGACATCGATAGAATCAACTACCAAATATGGGATATCATAGAGGATTCCATTGAATAAGAAACACATAAACAATATGAACAACACTAGAAGGTGTAGGACCAGTTAATTTCAATACAACAACTATTAGAGACAGTGTGGATAGCACCAGAGAAAGGCTCAGGTGAAGGACTGTCAATGAGACCGATTGAGGAAATAGGGACTACCAATCCATTCCTATCAGAGTTAGTAGTGCGACGCAGAGTGTTGGAGATCGAGTTAGATGCAGTCAAGTTTTTGATGCAAGAACTACAAGAGCAGATGAAATCACTAAGTCACTTGAACATACTCGTGTCATAGATGCCTACACAAGTACTACAGAGCTTATGGATTGGTATTATAAAAGATATAAGGCTCTGCCCATATCTAACATGAAAAGAATTGATCAAGGTGACAGATGATAAGGAAGAAATATAGCAAAAGTATACAACCGATTTGCAGGAGAAGAGCGAGGGTGAAGAAAAAATTAAAAAAATGTTGAAGGAGAAGAATGAGGCTAAGGAAAAGGAAGAGAAAGTGTTGAAAGATAAGTACGAGGCTGAGAAAATGGCACAACATATACAAACGACCTTCCAAAAGTTGTATAAGGAGATCCCCGAAGTACAAACAGTAGTAGAGGCCACAATGGAAGAACACGTCTCAAGAATAGGTCAAGTCATTAAAGGATTCCATACCAATATTGGAGACTTGGAATCATGCAACATGTCAGGGACACCTCCTAAGCAAAAGGAGAAAAGGGCAACGACAATGACAATGGCAACATCAATGAAAAATATTAAGAGTCTAGACCAGGAGTGCGCGAGGTTGTGCGATGAGAGTACACATATTTTGACATAGGTCACGATGAATCCATAGCTAAAGGAGATTGAGGATAGAATAAGAAGCACACAGGAATAGGCCCAAAAAACCAATGAGAGCATCAACACTCTACCTCCTACCAAAATGATGACATCCATCCTTACAAATAGACAGAAATACAATGAAGTATAGCATATGCGGGCAGAGTAGAAGAATATTGCGTAGAAATTGGAACCTTTGTATAATGAAAAACTCAAAGTGATTGGGGAATTGGCTGCTATGTATGGCACAACAAATCAAGTAGCACAAGAAACTAAGGAGAAACTTACAACCCTAACGGTGTATGTCATAGAGGAAATTTGGGGGAAAGAAACAGAAGTAGCAAAAGAAGTTGTGGTAGTGAGGGAAAACCTCAAAAAATTCATGGAGGAATGGAGAAGCGCAACACAACAGGCCTAAGTGGCTCAAGAGGAGCCATAGGTGAGTGTTGGGGGCCTGTTGGATAGGAATTTTGGATATAGTTTTGAGGAGAATCCTAAGTATGGAGGAGGTGTGCAACAACATAAAGAAGAGAAGGTAGGAGCAAAGAGAAAAGTAAAGTCACATTCATGATTGAAGTGCATAGTAAAAGAATACTTAGCGAAGAATAAAGTAGGAAGATAAAGTGTGAGAAACATAAGGAAAACAATTCAACATGAAAAACTAGAGAGATGAAAAATATGGAAAAGCATGCCTGAAAAACGAGTCAACATGAGTTGTAATGAGTCAGAATGAGTTGTAACTGGGTTTTGGGGATAAGAAAGTAGGGGTTTGAGCCCTAGAATCTATGTATAAATATGTAATGGGTTAGGTAGAATAGGTTGTTGACACTGAGCGAACAGAGTCAAAGAATAGACTGAGTATGAGAGAGGAAGTCTATGTCTGAGTGGAAAAGGAGAGTTGCAGAGAGAGGCTTGCATTGTAGAGTGGCTAAGCAATATGGAGAGAGAGAGATAGAGAGAGATCATGATATATCTATTGTAAGCATAGTACGTAACTCTAAGACGATTAAAAAAATAATAATAAAGAATCCAGTCGATGTGGACATATCCCAAAGTTGGGTGAACCACATTAACTTTGTTTCTTTATGTGTGTGATTCATGTGATTGTTTATGAATAGTAGGTTTATGCATGTTAAACTAAAATTGTTTACTATATGATCATTGTGCAGTAGTTATGGATGTTATGGTAAATAGTTTATGTGGAAATATTCATCATGATGGTACTGCATAAAACCAAATAGTAAGTAACCAAGAATGGAAATTTATTATAAAATGTAGAAACCTTGGCGAATATCACTAATCCTTCCTATACCAACTATAAATGTTTGGCGATATTTTCATAAAATTATCCAAATTTCTAAATATTTTATATAGTTTGTATAAATTTTTGGCAATTTTTAAGGTAAAATAATTTTATCCTATATAAATTGGGTGAATAAATTTTAGAATGGCGAATCTTTTTTTGGAAAAACCTTGGAAAATTAGCCCATGAGCGAAGATTATCCCCTAAAATCATCCTTTCTCCCATCCCCTCACTACTACAAGAACTTGGTTCCTACAGCCCCAATAGATGCATCGAGTGATACTTCACTTGCATGCAGGTGATGCCGAAAGGGTCAATGTCTGAAGGGGTTTGTTAGTTAGGTAACTTGAACCTAGGGTCTTAAAACGTGTGACAATAAGGATCCTTCTTTAGGATTCATGAATTCACTGATCCAGGTGGATATCGGTGGCCACCCACCTTTTCCAACTCACTCAAAACAATTTTCTAGCAATTTTGGAAATTTACTATTTTTAGCAGTTTTTAACTTCTGGGGCCATTTTGAGGGACTAAATGAAGGTTTCCCAGGATAGATATTCTCAATGATACTAAAAGGCTCCAATGGAGCCCCAAAATTAATCTCCTCAAGGATACCTTTCCAACGGGCTATCGTGCGCCTAAAAGAGAGATCGTATGCAAAAGTTACGACCCCAGGAAGTTGATGTACTAACTTACCCAAATGGGGCCCACATGACTTTTGGCGCTTCATCTCCTAGGGTTAGGTTTTTGGATGTCTAGGGTTTTTGACATTCTTATTTATTGTAAAAAGGAGCTTCAGAGCCTCATTGTAATCATCTTCTTGCGAATGAGCGTAGCCGTCACATATTTTCTCGGAGATAAGCCACCACGATTCCAACAAGCTTATTTTCTGCTGCATTTTACAGTTTCAACTTATTTCCTTATTGAATAGAAAACCAATTTTACTGTATGTCTGTTATCCCATGTTAAGCATATTTTAATAATTTGTATTCATTTTGTTCTTCTCATAAAATCTGGATCAGTGGTATCAGAGTGGTCTGCTGCTTGTCGTCTTAATGCATGTCCCCAACAAGGTTAGGGTACAAAGAATTGGGTCTCGAGCTTGTTTCTCTTGAGGAAAAAATCTCTCGCATGCCTAAGCGACCTCTCATGGTAGGAGAAAATAAAGATGGCAGGATAGGAGATCCTTTCAAAATTTTTCTTGAAGAATCCCTCATGCAACAGAGGAACGAGATGATGGATAGTTTTGCGCAAATCCTTTGGCAGCTACCAACAGGAGACACATTTTCCTCTAGCAGAGGCGCCGCCCCCTTCAAGGTACAAATCAACTTCGATATTCCTCTATTTGAATGTTAGATAGACATAGATGTTGTAGAAAAGTGTTTGAATCTACTAGAAGGGTATTTTTCTATCCATAAATTTTTGAATAGAGAAAAGATTACTTTTGCACTCCTCAAAGTCATTCCCCATGTCAAATATTGGTGGGAAACTTTCTGTGAGAAAAAGGAAATAGAGGAACCCTCATTATTTATAGTCGCGACCACCTGGGAATCATTTAGGGATGCTATTAAGGAACAATACTACCCTATCAGAAGTTATGACGACTTGTATAGCAAATGGAATACACTGCGGAAAGAAAGAGACCAAGCAATGCCATATTTCACAAATATCTTCCATACCTTGCACTTCAAGCTTGGTATCAAATATTCATAGTGACATCTGGTGCTCAAGTATCGCAGTGATTTGCATAGATACATCCAGACCGAAATGTAATTTCTGGACATCTCGTCCTTGGGCACGACCTACCGATATGCCATCAAAATCGGGCAGAAGATCAAACAAATGATGCGGAAATTTGGGCCTAGGAACCCCTCACAGCAAAATCTAGGAAGGGTTGGCCCCAACCCATATAAAAAAGGACAGAGAAAATATGGATAGTATCAGGACAACTAGTCCAAGCCGCAAGCAAAGAAGGACATCAGAAAGACAAAGAAAGATACCGAGAAGTGGTGCGACTTCCATAAGAGCCCTTGGTATAGCATTGTTGACTACCGATCAAAGCAGTCGCTGGTGGACAAAGTGAAAGCCTCTGAATCAGATGCGGGTTTTGACTCCGAGTCAAAAATAGAAAGGGGAAGACAAATCATTGATGTGGAACCCAGTGCCACCATTTCTACCACCAAGCTCCAGCCTGGTGAACCAGATGATCCAGAAGAAGGTGAGCACCTCTTCCATTAACATATGTAGGTAAAAGGCACCCCATTGCACTTCATCGTTGATAGTGGTAGCCAAAATAACCTCATCTCAACATAGGTTGTCAATCGGTGGCCCTACCGACAATGCCGCACCCAAAACCCTACACCATTAGATGGCTTTTCCAAGGAAGTGATCTCCATGTCAGCCAACAGTGGCGACTGTCATATGACATCAAGCCCTTCAAAGACGAGCTATTGTGTTATGTTTCTCCTCTCAAAGTTTTTAATGTTATTTTGGGCCAACCTTATTTATGGAAACGTCATGTTGTATATGAGTCTAGGCCTTGTAGTGTTATTATTACTTTGAAAAGGAAATTGTACATGATACCGAGGCATTCCCTTCTAGTGCTATTTTCATGATCTCTGCCAAGCAATGCAAGAAGGTCATCTCTCAGACTGGGAAATTTGTCTTCTTCATGATTCTCTCTAAGAGTGAGTGAAATATTACAGCCACATCCAGGGCCTCTATGGCCTATATCTCCACACAATAGAAGAAAGTGGATAAGTTCATGGAATAATACTCAGATATCTTCTCCTCTCCTACTGGGGTACCTCTGCATTGCTAGGTCAAGCATCCCATTGATATGACCCCAGGCGCACTGCTACCCAATGGGCTAGTCTATCGTCACTCTCTGTTAGAAAACAAAGAGATCAAGAGGCAGATCCAAGAACTAATACACAAGGGGCACATACATCCCATCTCATCGCCTTGTGGGATCCCAATCATGCTGGTGCCGAAGAAAGATGGGACCTGATGGCTCTGCATTGATTACGGGGCCCTGCATAAAATCACAGTCCGAAACCAGTACCTGATTCCTTGAATCGATGACCTCCTTGATCATCTCACGGGGGCCAAATACTTCAGTAAGATTGATATAAATTATGGCTACCACTAGGTCCCAATATAAAAGATAAATGTATGGAAGACCACCTTCAAGTCAAAAGAAGGTCTTTTTGAATGGCTAGTCATACCCTTTGGTTTGACAAATTCTCCAACAAATTTTATGAGGATGATGGAAGATATCATAGGACCTTTCACCAATAATTTTGTAGTGGCGTATCTTGATGAAATCCTCTTTGACAATAATACTTGGGCAGACCACTTGCATCATATTCAGTAGGTTCTGTGCACCCTGCGACATCACAAAATATATGCAAACTTGGAAAAATGCTCCTTTGGCATGGAGAAGGTCCATTCTTAGGCTACATCATTGATCGACATGGTGTGCATATGGATCCGTCCAGGATCTAGGCCATCTGTGACTGGCCAGCCCTAACCAAACTCATTGAACTTCAAAGCTTCTTGGGCCTTGCTAATTTCTATCGCAGGTTTGTGCTGGGATTCTCTCATATCGCATGGGCCCTCAACTAAGTAACTAGGGGTGGCGGTATGGAAACAATTGTGTGGGGCCTATCCCAACAACAAGACTTCGATGACTTGAAGAATCATTTGTGCTCATCCCCAATACTTTCATTACCAAACATGCAACATCCCTTTGATATAGAGTCAGATGCTTTAGACTATGTTATGGGTGCCATTCTCACTCAACACGGCCACCCTGCGGCATATCATAGTGAGACACTATCAGATGTTGTCCATAAGTACCCTACTTACGACAAAGAAATGTACTCCATTGTGAAATCTTGCTGCCAGTGGAGAAATTACATTATTGGGAAGGAGACAATCATCAACATTGATCACAAGCCACTATAGTTCATGCAAACCCAATGAAAATTGCAGAATGACTGCCATCAGAAGTGGTCCACATACTTACAGCAGTTCCACCTCAACATCAAGTATAAAAAAGAAAGTACCAACCAAGTTGTTGATTTCTTCAGCCAACCTCCAGTCATGACACTCACCACCATGCTAGACTCTTGTGGCCATGAGAACTCTGAATGGCCCCACCTCTATGAGACAGACCCTGACTTCTCCACCACCTACCAAATGTTGGGTGCAAACTTAGTGGTTGCTAATTTAGATCTTCAAGATGGCTTGTTGTGTCATCTAGGCCATCTCTGTGTTCCATCAAGAGAGCGCGTGAAGATTTTGGAAGATCACTATAGTTGGGTGGAAGGACACTTTGGCGTCGAAAATATAGTGGCAATGTTGTAGAAATATTTCTATTGGCCGAAACTTCAACATGATGTCGACAAGTATATCAGGTCCTGCTCCACTTGCACTATTGCCAAACCAACCACTAATAAATAGGGCCTGTACACCCCTCTACCTATTCAAGATAATCCTTGGGAATCCATCTCAATGGACTACATGTCGGGCCTCCCATCCACCAAGAGGAGAAATGACTGTGATTTTGTGGTTATTGATCACTTTTCCAAGATAACGATTCTAGTCGCCTGCAAAAAGAACATCATAGTAGAATCCACTGCCAAGATCTTCTTTGAACGAGTATGGGTACATTTTAGGATCTAAAAAAACATTATCTCAAACCATGATAGTCAGTTCCTCATCACATTCTGATCAATCCTCTGGTCACTTATGGATACCAATCTCACCAAATCTAATGCCTTCCACCCTCAGACAGATGGCCAAACTAAGGTCGTCAATCAGATGATCGTACATATCATGTGCATGTACAATTTAAAACAAACCCACACATGGGATAAGAGTCTTTCCTATGTTCAACATAGCTACAACCGAGCCTTGCATAGCTCAACTAGCCACATCCCCTTTAAGGTGGGGTTGGGATTCCAACCATTGGGTCCCATGGATGTTGCACTACCCCTGGTGACCACCTCGTCCGAATCATCCCTTGCTCCACCAGAAGCTGACAAATACATCCGGTTCATTGAGTGGATCCATCACATCCTCCAACAAGTTCAAGAAATTCTAAATAAGTCTAATGACTTAATGCCAAGTACAAGTAGTGCCATGATCAACATTGTGTGCCACATAAGTTTCAGGTGGGAGACAAAGTTTGGTTGCACTTGCAGAAAGAATGCCTTACAGGGCCCCATCAGAAGCTTAACCCACTCTGTTATAAATTGTACACCATCACCAAGGCTATGGGTGACAATGATTTTGAGCTCAACATTCCCCCTTTCCTTGGCTTTCACCCAGTCTTCAACGTGGCTCTCATTCGGCCATATTTCCCACCATTATTAGACACCTTAGAGATAGTAGAGAAGTTCACACCAACAGAGCTCAAACCTGACTGCATGCATCATGAATCTAGTGATCATATTGTGGACACATAGATCAAGGACACTTGACAACAAAGGATCCATCTTTATCGAGTCATCAAAGCAGGGCAACTCCTGCACTAAGACAAGTGGCTTACCCGGGGCCAAATTCAACAGAAATTTCCTCATATGATGGGGGAACTCAACGCAATGGATAACATTTATTCCTAAGGAGGGAGTATTGATCCAGGTGGATATCGGTGGCCACCCACCTTTTCCAACTCGCTCAAAATAGTTTTCTGGCAATTTTGACAATTTACTATTTTTAGCAGTTTTTTATTTCCGGGACCATTTTGAGGGTCTAAATGAAGGTTTTTTGGGATCGAGCTTCTTAAATATATTTAAAGTCTTAAATCGATCCCCCAAAATGAATATTCTCTACTATACCTTTCCAATGGGCTATTGTGCGCTTAAAATGAAGATCGTATGCAAAAGTTACGACCCCGAGAAGTTGATGTACTAACTTACCCAAACGGGGCCCACATGACTTTTGGTGCTTCATATCCTAGGGTTAGGTTTTTAGATGTCTATGGTTTTTTACATTCTTATTTATTTTAAAAAGGCCTTGAGAGCCTCAATTTAATAATCTTCTTGCGAATGAGTGCAGTGGTCACATCTTTTCTCAGAGATAAGCCACCACCATTCCAACAAGCTTGTTTTCTGCTGCATTTTACATTTTCAACTTATTTCCTTATTTAATAGAAAACTAGTTTTACTGTATCTCTGTTGTTCTATGTTAATAATCTTTTAATAATTTGTATTCATTTCGTTCTACTCATAAAATCCAGATCAATCACAAGAATTGATGTTGGAGAAAGTTACTATTAAAATTGGACAACTAGCAAGTATGGCTATAAGAAAAGATGAAGAAGATATATCGAGAAGATCATTATGTAATTTACATTAGAGAAATTTTGAGGTAAAAAATGGGCCTCAAAATGATTTTCTTTTTATCAACATAAAATTTAAAAGAAGCAATAGGATTCAAAATGGTGATGTCAACCATAAGGGTAATAATTTTCGAGGGAAAGAAAAAATATTTTTTTAATTGTATTTTTTACTTATCTTGTTGTAGGTTTACTCAAATCTCAAGTGTAAGCACTCCTTGGATGTGGAATTAAATTCCACCTCCAATGAGTACCCACTTTGCATAATTTTGACAAACTGATGATGGTATAAACTAGAAATACATGAAAAAATGTGCTTCTTATCCACTCTGCATACTTTTGATAGACCCACAATGAGATAAACTAGAAAGACACGAAAAAAATGTGTTTCTTTCTAGTTTATCCCACCGTGGGTCTATGAAAAATTATGTATAGTGGTTACTTGTTGGATGTGAATTTAATTCTACACCCACAAGTGCCTACACTTGATATTTTAGTAAACCTACTAGGAAATAAGTCGCATTTCAAGAAACACATTTTTTTAATGTATTTCTAGTTTATCTCACCTTGGGTCTATCAAAAGTATGTTGAGTGGGTACTCATTGGATGTGAAATTTAATTCTACATCCAATGGGTGCCTACACTTGAGATTTGAGTGAACCTACAAGGAGATAAGTCAGAATAATAATAATAATAATCTATTTTTAAGGTCACAGCCAAGCTAGACACCAAATTTGTGTATGAGACTCCCTCTACCCAACGATTTGACTTGTAAAGTCTATGGAGGTATACATATCGTACCCCCCTCTGGATGTGTATTTTGTATGTAAGTGCGTTGATTTTGGATTAAAATTTAGAAACAATACTAACACATATTTTTATATACTTAACTTTAATATTACAAATTAAAATACTTTACATTGTATTGAATCTCCGACTTCAAGCTATGAAAAATCAATATAAATATAGATTGTTAAAATACAATTCGCATTATTAAAAAAATATCAAAACCTTGAATTTTAAATTTCAATATTTTACATTGATTTAATAAACATTAGATTTTTTCAACCTTTATGAACCACAGATTAGATGAATTAATATTAATTTATATGATAATATTCATCTCATATGAACATCACCTAAGCACTACTCCTGACACATAAAGGACATACATAGCTTATATATGTGTTTAGTCAAATAAAATAAAGTATATATCTCACAGTTTCAAAGAAAATATTCTCAATTTTATAGTTGAGGGGTTGATAAAAATGATTTCTCTTTCTCTAATGCAAATGATGAGACATATATAAACAAATGGATAGATGTGTCTTTTAAGGGAAAACAAATGCATTTCTTCAATGTACTTGGGAGAGAAGTTTTATAAATCGCTATGTAATTAGATTGTCTAAGATCATGATTACAGAAAAATAATTAAAGGAAACAACTTACATGATCTTCAAAGCATGTATTACATAATTGGAATCATGAAGAAAAAGGTCACATGAGTCCAACATCTTCAACTACAGAGGTCTAGATGATGGGAATTTGAGCAAAAAGTTATGTTGGGCTTGGCGCAGTCTACCTTTATCCCAAGCACATTGATTTCTATATATTGCATAGATTTTAGTGTCCATAAAGCAGCTAAGTTTTCACTAAGATGTTTGTTGCATTTCTCTTAATAGAATGCATTGATTTTAGTGTATTTTTTTTTACACTGGGGGAATAGACAACTCGTTGTTCTCGTACTCGCGTGACACGGGGTCGATCCTCGTCGGCTACCACTATAACTCCAGGTTCTCCATGCAGCCCACAAAAATGGAGCATAAGTAAATCGGGGTGCGACTCGAACTTGAGACCTTGTTTTTTCAAATTTCCTTCCATTTACAGGACACTTGCCAATCGGTTTACACCCCTGCGGGAAAAAGCATTGAATTTAGTGTTTGTATAGTGGGTAAATTTGATTGTTATGTTCCATGCATTGAATTCAGTTTTTGAATAGTGGATAAAGGGTACACAAAAAAAAATTCTTACTATTTTGAAACAATTAATTAGATAGAATATTAGGGAAATCATGACACCCAATAAAGGAATTTAGTAGGGGAGCTAACATGTCCACTATATCTTCTATTAATTTCTTAGCATGATATTTAGTTTACTTATGCATTTAATTTATCAACCCAGGGCTTGTAAATATTATTATGTGTCGTGAAAAATATATGCAAGACTTTAGAGTTTTAATGATCTAGTTGGACACTTTAATTTAAATGCTTTAATAACTATTCTAGAAATCCAATTCTAGTCTACTAAAAATAAAAGGCCATAACAAGAAACATTCATCTAGTGATTTAATTCTCAGGTTTTGTAGCAATAGGACTTATATAAATCAATCATAATATGCATAATAAAAATACACACTTACTGAAACACACCACTCAAAAGAAAACATTTAAGAAATCTGAATTAAAACAAAATTTGACAATACAAATTCATAAGCAAGAACAAAAAATAAAAGCTGGAAAGTAAAGCAACACCAATTTCCTCTAGAGTGGGCCTTGTATTTGTGAAGAAAGGTATTGATAAATTACTATAGCATGAAGTTAATTCAAAAACTGATACTCATAAATTCGACAAAATCTATTTTTTATTCAATAAATATGGCTTTACAACAAATCTCAGTCTATGCAATTTTCTATATTTTTCTCTTCCTATTCTCTCCTTTTTTTTCAACATGCTATGCTAGTTTATATATGATTTCAAATGAAATGCATCTGACTCAATTCACTTACAATAGATGGAAATTAGTGAGTCACTTTATCTGAAGAATCATCGATTCTTTGAAACGAAGTATTAATAAAGGAAACCAATGACAACAAAAGACTACATCAATTACTAAAAAACAACATGATATACAATTATTGAGAAGTGCTTCGTGTTTGCAGTTAATGATGCATGTGCACATAGTAATCTGATTGTACATCATCAAAACCTATTTCATTTCCATATGGTTTCATAACAACTAGATCTCGACAACATAAACTTGGAAAACTGGAATCCAGTCATGGATCCACGGTTATGAAGCAATACGATTCTCAATTATAGATATATGACGAAAAATTATATGTTTTTCAATTTATATGTTATGTCCCCATTTTTTGGTTTTCCCGTTTTGTAGTAGAAGGGACTTATGTGGCTTGTCAGTAGAGAAAAAGGAGTAAAAAGGGGGGTCATTTAATATCACTTATTTAGGAGATGTTATGCTTTTAAAGTGATATTATGGAAATAAAATATCTTTATATTAATAAGTTACTTAACCATTATTAAAGTGACGTTTAATATTAAAGTTAAAATTGGAGGGAAAATAAGGGTTATATTTGATTTAGTCAAAAGGGGGAAAATTGTAGAAGTTACATTTGATTTTGTCAAAAAGAGGAAAATTATAGAAGGCATGGAGAAAAGTTAAAAGGAGGGATAGAGCCTCACTATGGAATTATGATTTTATATCTTATTGAGTACTCTTGTAGCCAACATTTTTGTTGGGGTTTTCGGAAAAACCCTTCCATTGTAGGTTTAGTTTCGGTGGTGCAATATCCACCCTATCTAGAAAAAGAGGAGGATTCGTCCAAAATCTTCGTTGGAGCTTTAACTTGGGTTTGTTTTCAATTTTGGGTTGTAGTGATTTTCTAGGAGAGGTTGTGGCACTTTAAGGATTTGATCTCATCTTTTGAGGAGGCCGTGGCATGATTCTAGGTTTTTGGCTTATATTGTGTGTTTTCCATTGATGTATTGCAGCTTCCATAGCAACCATTGTATTGTTGTATTTAGATATTCATTGATAATGAAATAACACCTATTTTCCCTTCTATTTTTGGTGTATTTGTATTACATGCAATATGTTTGACAAAATTTCTATTAGTAGATTACATGCAAACTGTTTGTGAAAATTTGTCAACTAGATTAGAGAATTAAGAACATTCATTGCATAGAAGAACATAATATCCTAGACCATTATATTGGGAATATTATAGTGGTATCAGAGCCAGTGATCTTTCCATCTTGTGATTGCATCAGAGCACTTTCCTTGGCCAAAGAAGGGAAAAAATTTGGGTCTTTCCGCAAAATTGTTTTTAGGGAAAGAAAAGAGGACGACAAATTTCAGTCTCAGATATAAAACTTTTTTAGCAGAATTTGGAAAAGCAAATTGGATATTTTAATTCCTCTTAGAAAAATACCCAATTTCAAAAAACAAATCAGTAGAAGCAGAGTCCGGGAAGCAAAGTTATGAACATTTCAATTTCAACAAATTTCCAGGGTTTTTTCATTCAAAAACTATTTCCCTCTCTTTTATTGAAGTTGGCCCAAGGATATGGATGAGGATTATTTTAAAGGTGCAGGGAAGGAAGTGAAGAAGGATGAGCATGAAGACCAGGTGGAAACACATGCAAAGGATGTGTGCATAGAGGAAGACCAAACAACAACTTCTGATACACCATCAGAAATGACTGATGAGGTTGATGACACTAGTATGTTGGATGGGTATACCTTTGATGAATCAACACAAGAAGAAGATTCAATATGTTACGATGACATGTTCCAATCAGTCGATGTTGAGGGTCCAACATATCTCACTATATATGATGATGGCAGTCGAAGTGTGATAGCACTCCCAATTGATGAGGATTCATCACCATATCTCAGTTATGATGTCGATGATGATGAGGAAGTGATTGTACCTCGACAGGGTTTGGAGGACCAATTATTGGTCAAGGAGGAGAAGATTGCGCAGGTGTTGACAAGGGCAGACGATACTCATAAGTTTATTAAATATCTTATGTGGAAATATTAGATGGAGGAGAGACAAAAAGGAGTTACATATGGGATCACTAGTGCTCAATTACGCATCATCAAAGAAGTGCTAGAGAAGATGAAATATGATTAATTTTAGTTGTTCATGGATAGGGACCTTGCTCTTAAGTTATATGGAGACAAGGAAAGGGATATTAAGGAGCTTTGTTACCAACTTAGAGTGGCACACTCTTCATCATTGAAAACAACATAGAGTCCATCATCTTTGGTAGCAGTGACACATCAAGGCATGAGTGGAACTCATGATATGAGGGAGGAGCCTCTGTGAATATCTCACACGAGGAGTATTTAGAGTTGTAGGTATTTGAGGATATATTGGACACATAGGGTTTTGATCGTGCATATTTTTTTCATTTCAGGGATCATGAGCCATTTATTTTGGCTCAAGGATCAGCTACATATATAGTAGTTGAGAAAATTCCTTGTGGACTAAAAAACAAGGAAGTATATGCACCAATTTATTGGGGGATTGAGTATAGGACATATGTGGATACATCACTCTAACATCTAGGTTCATTTTATATTAGTAGAGTGATTGATACAATGGTAGCATGATGATACAATGGTATGCAATGGTATACAACAATATACAATGATGTATGATGGTGTGCAGTGGGTTTTGGGGATGTTTCCCCTAGGGAGACCTCCAAACATGGTATTTAGACATATCATTGAATTTAGTTCACCTAGGATCAATGAGTGGATCGATGTGATTAATGGAGACAAATATTCCTCGGAGATTGATCTTCGATTCGGATGTCACTAGAGTAGGTACGAAGAGAAGGATACCTAGAGGATTTCTCTTAGATGCTACATTGAGTTTTTGGTCATATCATTGGGGTTGAAAAAATCACCTAACACTTTCCAATATTACAGGTAGTGTTAGTAGCATCTAGTGTCGTTTTCTGATGCCAACAATATATTTGACGGGATGTGGAGGACTCACCTAAGTCATTTGGGTGAGATAGGGAAGATTATAGCCATGTCACATTTCTTTTGTTTCGACAATGTGGCCGGAGCAGATGAGGAGATACATATTGTATTGGGTTAGTTCACAAAGATTCCAGTTGATAGAGTAGTGGAATAAATTATCCATTATAGAGGTCACACACTTGTAGCCATTGAACCCCACTTAGAGAGATGATTATGAGGGCCATGTATGATCCACCTTCGACAGGGAATTTTGGGTTCTCATATGAGTATGGGGCACCAAAGGTGACATGGATACTTCCTAGGAAGGTACTTAGACTCCGTGGATTACTCGAGTAGATGGATGACAACAGATTTCCTGGTACAATTTGGCAGGAGTCTAACATATAAGCAAAAACATAGTTGATTCCTAGTACTAGGATTCCACCAGATGATGGTATGCTAGGGACTTGGATCATTTTGACTCTAAGGGTTACCAGTATGGTGAAGCAGTAGTTAGCATGTATTAGGAGCAGTGGACTTCATATTTGGTGGTGGGATTTGGGAATTCATCTGAGTGATAGATTGAATTAGATAATGGTCGACAGAGTCCTTATAGTGATTGGTTCACTTTGTTTTTTGGATGTTAGAAGAGGGGAGGTCGAGACTTAATCTATGGGGAAGGACAAACTTGAGGCAAACCATGGACTTGTAGGCTTATACTTCAGTGAGACACTTTCACATGAGAGGATTCATGATGGTAGATTCAATACCTTTGGAGAGATTATCTTTGGGTTCCAGGAGAGGAGGATGTTGAATGGGCATGTTGGTCTGATGGTGATGATCAAAGTGGTGCAATGTCAACATGGTGGTATCTTTTCAGGATTAGTTTGGGACCCTGGAATCGTAATGCTTGACAATTCAATAACTATTAGAGAGGATACAACTAGATTTGACTTTCCATAGTTTACTTTTGGGAGGCTTAGGAGTGGTTTCTTGGAGGAGTGGTATTCCAAGGAGTTTACCAATTTTATGCAACTTATGATTTATTGGCTTATCAACAACAATTAGGTGGATTCTTGTATTAGCACCTTACAAACTAGTGTTACATGCTCCACATTATACAGGCTAGTCTGGGATCCTGGTGACTTTACCATCTACGGGGTTATTGTGTTCACACAGAGGGACTTTGTGGACAATATTTTGGGAGATCATTCGGATGATACTTGGATGATTGCAGTAAATAGTAGGTAGTGGATTATTATGACTTTCATGAAAAAAAAATCTGGGGGTCCTTTTCTTCTAGTTTCCAATGATCCCGATCTTGGGATCTGTGGGTTATGGGCCCACATAATGGACTGTAACAGTGTCCATATCATCACAAAAACATTCTATATTCCATACGATGATAGGCAACGACTAATAACTAAGACAACACATTCTTATCAAGATCGACGATCATGACTTAATTAGTCGTTTAAAATGGATGACTCTGATGTTTTTCTGGGGCCAAAGGCCTTTCTCCATCCCAAATCTAGTGGGGGATGAAATGATCCTTTTCTCAACACATGGAATTCCAATCCATGACATATATTGTTTTGGGGGTGACCTCTCTGTTAATTCCCTCGTCATTTGTCATGAGAAGGGTTGGATCTTCGTTGATCCTTTTCAGTGATCGACGATCGATCACCTTGATCCCTGGAATATGACACTTTCATTGTATTCTATATGTGCAACTCTATCTAGTGGCCTCACTACTCACACTCATCAACACAAGGTTTATGGATTTAAACATGTAATAATAAACACATACATATACAACAAGCATACACAATCTCTATTACATTGAGCTTGATTACATTCTAAGGCCACTCAAGGCCTAGCCTTGATCTTACATGGTGTATGCTCTCCTCTCTAAACTCCCTAAGGCCATAATTATAAATCACTCAATTACAATATGGATCAGATCACTGAAAGGATATGATCTGATCTATAGGATCACTCATGATCCATGAAAAATGGGATATCATAACAAATTATTAACAACCAAATCAATTATGATGAAAATATGGTATATTTCTGCTCTCACTACCACGTCAACCTTCTATAAGGTTGGAAAATCGAATTTGACTTGGGGGTGAATTGATGCTCCTGCATCAGAATCCCGGGGTACAAGATTTTATGACCTCCTGGTCATATGCTTTCTTGATCTTCTCATAACAACATTAACTTGTGAGCAAAACAAATCTTATGCAGTAGAAAGCCTCCTCCTTGCTACATGATACCTCACTAGGCTTCTCTCCTATGAGCTCAATCTTTTGGCATCTTCCTAGTTCTCTCCTATGGAATCGTATGAGCACTCCTTGCTCTAGGCTACTACAAATCTTCTCACCTTCTTCTACTACTACCTACACAAAAAAAATACCATACACTTACCACTCCTCATCATACTTGTACCTCCTTCCACTGTACGCTGAATCTTCTTCTGCTCTAATAAAACTTAATGAACATGAAATCTGGGGGTCCTTCTTTTCCAGTTTCCAATGATGCCAATTCCGGGACCTGTGGGTTATGAGCACACATAATGGACTGTAACATTGTCCATATCATCGCAACAACGTTTTGTATTCCATATGACCATAGGAGGTGACTATGCACTAATCCAACAATCTCTTATCAAGATTGACAACCACGACTTAATTAAATGTTGACAATGGATGAAATTGATGCTTTTCGGGGACCAAAGGCCTTTCTCAATCCCAAATCTAGTGGGGGATGAAATGGTCCTCTTGTCGACACGTGGAATTCCAACCCACGACGTATATTATTTATGGGGTCACCTCTTTGTTGATGTCCTCTTCATTTTTCATGTGGAAGGGCTAGATCATTGTCGATCCTTTTCAGTGGTAGATTGTTGATCACCTTCATCGATGGAATATGACACTTTCACTGTATTTCATATCTGCAACTCTGTCTGGTGGCCTCACTACTCACACTCATCAACACAAGGCTTATGGATTTAAACATATAACAATAAGCACACATATATACAACAATCATACACATTCTCTATTACATCGAGCTCGATTACATTCTAAGGCCACTCAGGGCCTGGCATTGATCTTACATGGCATCCTCTCCTCTCTAAATTCCCTAAGGCCATAATTATAAATCACTCAATTACAATAGGGATCGGATCACTAAAAGTATCTGATCTAATCTCTAAGATCACTCATGATCCATGAAAACTATGATATCACAACAAATTATTAACAACAAAATCAATTATGAAGAAAATATGGCAGATTTATGCCCTCACTGCCACATCCACCTTCTAGAAGGTTGGAAAATCAATTTTGACTTGGAGGGGAATTGATGTTCTTGCATCATATGTTTCCCTTTGAAACTTGGATACGAGGCTTATTGTATGTCCTATTAGTTGATGACCACATATACTTTCCCTATGATGTCTGATTTTAGAGTTGGGATACATTTGATGGGTATGATGCTCGATAGTGGATGTGATCCTTTGAGCCATTATATCTTGTGGATGAAGAGTGGGAATGATGGTTGGATGACTATGAATAGAGTGGTGCAACATCAACGTGGTGGTTATTTTCTAAGGATAGCTTGGTACCCCTATATTTTAGTAGGAGATAGTGTGGAAGTTGACACAGAGGCAAGAGCCATTTTTTTCCTTCATGAGATTGGTTCTCTAGTAGAGAAATTCCTTGGTGAGTTGATCGAGTTGTTGTAGCATTGAGTGGCCTTAATTGTGGGGAATTTTCAGGAGACCTCAGATGCCAGTACATTACTAGACCACATCTTCAGTAGAGGATGTTTCATCTCTTACAGGGTGGTTTGTGATCCTGGTATCATTTTTAGTTTAAGTATGGATCAATCGATGGAGCGCCAGGTCATGATGGCATTGCTTGAGGAAAAGCAATCTTCTGGAAGTAAGGATTTTTCATGTCCCCATTTTTGGGTTTTCCCATTTTGTACTAGAAGGGACTTCTATGGCTTGTCAGTAGAGAAAAAGGAGTAAAAAAGGGGGTCATTTAATGTCACTTAGTTAGGAGATGTTATGTTTTTAAAGTGACATTAGGGAAATAAAGTAACTTTATATTAATAAGTTACTGAACCATTATTAAAGTGACTTTTAATCTTAAAGTGAAAATTGGAGGGAAAATAAGGGTTATATTTGATTTAGTCAAAAAGGGGAAAATTATAGAAGTTACATTTGATTTGGTCAAAAAGGGAAAAATTCTACAAGGCATAGAGAAAAGATAAAAGGAGGGATAGAGCCTCACTTTGACTTTATGATTTGATATCTTATTTAGTGCTCTTGTAGCCAGTGTTTTCGTTGGAGTTTTGGGAAAAACCCTTATATTGCAGGTTTATTTTTGGTGGTGCAATATCCACCCTAACTAGATAAGGAGGATGATCCATCCAAGATATTCATTGGAGCTTCATCTTGGGTTTGTTTTCAGTTTTAGGTTGTAGTAGTTTTCTTGGAGAGGTTGTGGAACTTGGAAGGTTTGATCTCATCTGTTGAGGAGACCATGGCATGATTCCAGGTTTTTAGCTTGTATTGTGTGTTTTCCATTGATGTATTACAACTTCCATAGCAACCATTGGATTGTTATATTTAGATCTTCACTCATAATAAATACCACCTATTGTCCCTTCTATTTCTGGTGTATTTGTACTGCATGCAATATGTTTGAAAAAATGTCTATTAGTATATTACATGCAAACTATTTGTGAAAATTTGTCAACTAGATTAAAGAATTAAGAACATTCATTGCATATAAAGACATAATATCCAAACCCGTTCTATTTGGAATATCACATTATTTTCTCGAAATTCATTTCTATTGACCAATAGTAGTAGCAACATCAATTGTAGTGATTTGCAAATCTGTAGCGAAATGAGTTCCGTAGAAAGCATAATCCTTCTTTATCATATTGCTAAGGACTGGATCCATAAAAAGTGGGTTTTGCAGCAAATGGGATTATTTCATAGCACATCATTCCTTTTCCTTTAGTAGCATGTATCTGATATGTAACATCTTCATATTCAAGTTAGGCACAAATATTAGATTTATACCAAATGTACTATAGAATTCATTAATTTTATAATAAAAATGAGACAAGATTTACCTAAATGATTCTTTTTCCAAAAGGTTAAAATTATGGTTAAAAGATATAGAAAAGGAGGGGTGGAGTGTGAAAATAACAATAAAAATGGTGATATAACTATGCCAAAACAAGGTCCCATTATTCTCCCTAATTAAAGTTGTTGCATGTTCTCATGTTATCCCTATACTCAATTTTAATCAAATTCTGAGTGTGATTGTCGACTATGAAAACTGTTGAGAATGTAATCAAAGTTCCTTTTTTCTCTTGCTGTATAGTACCCATGTTTCTTCTCAATCTCTTTTCAAAGTTTTTCTTCAACCTGTGGCTTTATAGCATAAGAATGATGATATTTTTGTGCTGACAACCAAATTAAGGGAAAACAAAATTTCAATCCAATCCATCTTAGACCACATTTATGTACACAAAAAATATATCAATCCACTCTTCCTAAATCTTCTGTGAAATTTGGATAATAGAGTGGATCTCTTCTTTTTTTCATCTTATTAGAAGTATCCCATCTGTATTTACAAGCCAACAAGGAATCCATTCTCATATGGTTCATCTTGTTTTTGAAATAGAAGATTACTTCATGTTGGATTACAATTCTCTTTCAAGAGACTTGAGAAATTGATGGCATTTACCAAGTATGAACAAAGTATTGGTATACTCCCCTCTTACCCACATGTTTCAGTTTTGTTCATTATACACAATAGCGGCTTGAGCTATGTAAAGTACCAGCACTAAAAAATGATCTGATACCAAACTGTAACATACCATCACTAACACATGCTCTGATACCAAACTATAACATACCAGCACTAACAAATGCTATGATACCAACTTGTTAGATACCTAGCCTACTATTGTGTACTTTTCTCTGATACCAATCTGTAATGTTACCCAACTTACTACTAATCAATGCTACTCCAAAAATCTAGTGCACAAATTCTACACTATAACTTTGATCTGCACATAAACATGTGAGGTAATGCACATGATCCCATGTTGGATCACGCCACACAAAGTTTATTCTTATGACACAACTTATAATAGATGAAGTAATGCAATACAACTATGTGCACAAACATACTAAGCACACAACATTATTGTGCATGTAAACCACTCTGAACATGTGATCACTATTGTGCATGCAACCATTTTGGCATCACACGTAAATTCTATTCTCCTTGTGCGCATAGACTGCTTCCCTGTGTGCACAAACGAATCCATCCTCTTGTGCGCACAAAGAATTTTCCTACGTGCACGACCATTCTAACCTCGCCTCAGAGACTCGTGACCATTATTATAAGGTTAACTTAACAGGAATAGCTAACAAAAATTGTCATATTCCACATATACAATTACAAATATTGAATATCAACACCATACTTACATGTGCAAGCAACATTATACAAAAAAACAATAATTACTTATATGCAACATCATACAAGAATTAAACCCATATCAAACATAAATAATTAAGCACACAGTAAATGAGACAAGCACATTAAATACACTTATCTTTTTATGAAAATTCACCAAATGCACGTAGAGATAATATGTTCCTCCCATCCATAGACTATGTTGCTCATACACTTTCAACAACAGGTCACCCCTGAGCAGGGGCTTAAAATCTACCAGGGAAAAGGATTCCTAATGCTAGTATAAGTTTTGATAATCAACAGAATTATTCATTCCAAGGTGCCCACTCCTGCAACTAGCCTACAATATCTCATTCCCCACATGCATGTCCCACCCAAGGAAGTGTGGCCCTTCTATGCTCAACAGCCCCTCGACTGTCCCACTTCCCTTCCAAGTCTCCAACAATAGGTCAAACAGGAAGTCTCAGAGCCCTGTAGCTAATTCCCAACGCACTGGGGAACAATTCCTAGAAAATCTCTCAACTAGAGAGAATGCTCACAGGACTGAAAACCCGCCTCTTCAAAAAAAAATCTCTCACTTGGAGAGAATTCTCACAGGCGTGAAAACTCTCCTCTTCGACAACAAATCTCTCACTTGGATAGAATTCTCATGGGCCTGACAACTCGCCTCTTCAACAACAATACTCTAGTTACAATATGGAAAGCCCCTTTTTCCAAACTTTTCTTGAAGAAATGATAATGGTCGTCTGAGTTTTAGATAGTCTAGATGATGAGGAAAATGAGTGAATCCCCAAAAGAATGAGTTCTTTCCTTTTTCCAAAATACACTAAGTTTCAGCCATATATTTGCATGGTCATAACTGGAAACTTGTCAACTTTAAAATTATATCTAGCCACTTGGTGACTCATTTCTATCCCTCGAGAACTTAGGATAAATAATTATCCATAAATTACACTTTTCAGAAATATTGATAAAATATTCCCTTGGATTTAAGTTCCCCTCTTTTTTCCTTTTTGGTGGAGTTTATCCCCCCGTTTCTTATCGTCTAAGAGGTTTGCACGCAACGATGTGATATTATTAATAGTTTGAGTGTGATTACATTTTACAAGGATAGACACATTGGTCTATCTGTATCCCGACTCACCAGCCCCATAACCACACAGGATCTCTGGCCTCAAACACATATACATCCATATATATAACTTGATTTTATGCATACTTCAAGGTAATCCTTATGCACTTACTCAAGTGCACGCAACACTGTGAAATGTGGGAACCCTTCCTTTGATGTGCAATCCTTGTGCACTACTTAAGTGCGCGCAAAACAAAAACTTGGTGTCAATGGCTCACGAGCCTATATGTACATTTACATTTAAATTTGGTACCAATGACTCACCAAACAATATGTACAATTACAAATGGGGTTTGTATTAGGGATATTACATTCCCCTCCCCCTTATTTATGCAATGTCCTAAGTGCATTATATACACATGTACATACACAATTTCAAAAGTCTTTAGAAATATGTGGATACTCTGCTCGCATAGCATTCTCGTGCTACTAAGTTGCATCCTCAGGAGCATACCAGGTCCATTGGACCTTTACTATCTCCATGACTTGATTCTAGAGTTGTTTGATTTTCCAATGCAATATATAAACTGGTCGCACTCGAAAATAACCTCTTGGCTCCACATGAATCACATTCCAATCAATAATATGATTAACATTAGGTACATATTTTTTAAGAAACTATACATGGAAAACATTATGAATACACAAGGATGCAAGCAATGCAAGAATATATGTGAGATAACCAATCCTCTCTAGGATTTCAAATGGCCCATAGTAGCGTGCTACCAACTTAGAAAAATTTCCCAACTTCGGGAACTACGTCTAGATTTTACTTTCAAGAACACATGGCCACCCACTTTGAATTCTCTATGGGTTCTACCTTTATCTGCGAAACTTTTCTACCTGTCTTGGGAAACCTTTAAATTATGCCTTATCTTTACCACATTCTCCTCCATTTCCCAGAGAAGATATGTCCCAATCACTGCGCGGTTTGTTGGGTTGTCGCAACTCACTGGTGTGTTGCACTTTCTTCCATAAAGTTCCTCGAATGGGCTCATCTTTAAAGATGATTTATACCCATTGTTATAAGCAAACTCAACCAAAGGTGAATATTTTTCCCACTGCGTTGGTTTTTCCATCACATATATCTTGAGCAATATCTTCAATCCCCTGATTTACCCTCTTTGTTTTTCCATCTGCCTTAGGGTGATATGTTGTGCTAAAGTTAATATTTGTCCCAAATTCTTTGAATATCCCTTTCCATAAGTTCGATGTGAACTTGGGTTCTCTGTTAGACACAATTGTATTAGGTACACCATGGAACTTATCAATTTCTTGCATATATATTTCAACAATGTTGTTTGCCTTTGTGCGATGACTTCACTGGAATAAAATGGGCAACTTTAGTAATCTTGTCCACCACTACCATAATAGAATCATGTTGCTTAGTAGTCATAGAAAGCTTAGTAATGAAATCCATGGTTACAACTTCCCACTTCCACTCAAGAAAGGGAAAAGGCTATATAAAACCAGTTGGGTGTCTATGCTCAGCCTTGACCTTTTGACATTCAAGGCACCTAGCAATAAAATCATCAACCTCCTTTTTCATGCCTAGACATTAGTGTTTCTTTTTTACCGCTATAATTATTTTCTGATATCTCGAGTGCCCGACATAAGGAACTTTATGCGTCTCTGACAATAACAAGGTTTTCAAATCCTGATCATTTGGCACATAAAATCTATGCCTATACATGAGGTTTCCATCTTCTTTTAGCTCATAACCTTTGAATTTATGCTGTGACATACCTTGCTGTAAATTTACCTTTATGTCATCATAACACCGATCTGATTTGGAAACCTCTAAAATTTTGTCACTCAAATCTTATTTATACATGCTAATAATTGTAGCATGCATTTCATGCACCCTCATGTTGAGTGTGTTAGCCACCTTGTTCTCTTTTCCTTTGATATGCTTTATATCAAAGTCATACTCACTAAGGAATTATAACCACCTACTTTTTTTTGCATTTAAACTTGGTTGTCCAAATAGATACTTCTGAACACTATGGTTTGTTTTGAGCTCAAATATTTTACCCATGAGATAGTGCCACCACATATTCAAGGCATGCACTATGGCTTCCAATTCTAAGTCACGAGTAGCATAAATCCTTTCATTCTCTTTTAATTTTCTTGATTCGTAGCATATCACATGCACATTCTGACTAAGGAATCCACCGATCACTTCTTTGCATGCATCTATGCACACAACAAAGTCTTCATTAGGATCAACAATTCACAAAATTGGTGCACTTTTATACAAACTCTTCAAGTGCTGAAAAATCATTACACAATCCAGAGTCCATTCAAATCGTACACCTTTCTTTTGCAAGGATGTGATTGGGTGTGCAATATTTGAGAAGCCTTCAATAAACCTTCTATAGTAACCTGCAAGTCCCATGAAGGACCTCAACTCTGCGAAAATCCTGGGTATCGACCATCCTTCAATTTATTTTATCTTCTTTGGGTCCACAACTATCCCTTCCTCTAAAATGATATGACCCAAATAATGAATATGCCTCTAGTAGAATGAGAACTTGCTCAACTTTGCATACA
>JASDQU010103626.1:90748-120459 GCA_032191745.1 Picea mariana
GCTGCTACAAATATTCTCACCTTCTTCTACTACTACCTACACAAAAAAAAATACCATACACTTACCACTCCTCATCATACATGTACCTCCTTCCACTGTACGCTGAATCTTCTTCTTCTTTAATAACACTTAATGAGCATGAAATCTGGGGGTCCTTCTTTTCCAGTTTCCAATGATGCCAATTCTGGGACCTGTGGGTTATGAGCACACATAATGGACTGTAACATTGTCCATATCATCGCAACAACATTTTGTATTCCATATGACGATAGGAGGTGACTATGCACTAATCCAACAAGCTCGTATCAAGATCGACAGTCACGACTTAATTAATTGTTGACAATGGATGAAATTGATGCTTTTCAGGGACCAAAGGCCTTTCTCAATCCCAAATCTAGTGGGGGATGAAATGATCCTCCTGTCAACACGTGGAATTCCAACCCACAACGTATATTATTTATGCGGTCACCTCTTTGTTGATGCTCTCTTCGTTTTTCATGTGGGAGGGTAAGATCATTGTCAATCCTTTTAAGTGGTAGATTGTTGATCACCTTCATCGATGGAATATGACACTTTCATTGTATTTCATATCTGCAACTCTATCTGGTGACCTCACTACTCACACTCATCAACACAAGGTTTATGGATTTAAACATATAACAATAAGCACACATATATACAACAATCATACACAATCTCTATTATATCGAGCTCAATTACATTCTAAGGCCACTCAAGGCCTAGCATTGATCTTACATGGCATCTTCTCCTCTCTAAATTCCCTAAGGCCATAATTATAAATCACTCAATTACAATAGGGTTTGTATCACTAAAAGTATTGATCTAATATCTAAGATCACTCAGGATCCATGAAAACTATGACATCACAACAAATTATTAACAACAAAATCAATTATGAAGAAAATATGGCAGATTTATGCCCTTACTGCCACATCCACCTTCTAGAAGGTTGGAAAATCAATTTTGACTTCGGGGGGAATTAATGTTCTTGCATAATACGTTTCCCTTTGACACTTGGTTATGAGGTGTATTGGATGTCCTATTAGTTGATGACCACATATACTTCCCCTATGATGTCTGATTTTAGAGTTGGGATACATTTGATGGGTATGATTCTCAATAATGGATGTGATCCTTTGAGCCATTATAGCTTGTGGATGAAGAGTGGGCATGATGGTTGGATGATTATGAATAGAGTGGTGCAACATCAATGTGGTGGTTATTTTCTAAGGATAGCTTGGACCCCTATATTTTAGTAGGAGATAGTGTGGAAGTTGACAAAGAGGCAAGAGCCATTTTTTTCTTCATGAAATTGGTTCTCTAGTAGAGAAATTCCTTGGTGAGTTGATTGAGTTGTTGTATCACTGAGTGGACTTAATTGTGGGAAATTTTCAGGAGACCTCGGATGCCAGTACATTACTAGACCACATCTTTAGTAGAGGATGTTTCATCTCTTACAAGGTGGTTTGTGATCCTGGTATCATTTTTAGTTTCAGTATGGATCAATCGATTGAGCACCAGGTCATGATGGCATTGCTCGAGGAAAAGAAATCTTCTGGAAGCAAGGATTTTTCATGTCCCCATTTTTGGGTTTTCCCATTTTGTACTAGAAGGGACTTCTATGGCTTGTTAGTAGAGAAAAAGGAGTAAAAAAGGGGGTCATCTAATGTTACTTAGTTAGGAGATGTTATGTTTTTAAAGTGGCATTAGGGAAATAAAGTAACTTTATATTAATAAGTTACTTAACCATTATTAAAGTGACTTTTAATCTTAAAGTGAAAATTGGAGGGAAAATAAGGGTTATATTTGATTTAGTCAAAAAGGGGAAAATTATAGAAGTTACATTTGATTTGGTCAAAAAGGGAAAAATTCTAGAAGGCATAGAGAAAAGATAAAAGGAGGGATAGAGACTCGCTTTGACATTATGATTTGATATCTTATTGAGTGCTCTTGTAGCCAGTGTTTTCATTGGATTTTTGGGCAAAACCCTTATATTGTAGGTTTATTTTTGGTGGTGCAATATCCACCCTAACTAGATAAGGAGGATGATCCATCCAAGATATTCATTGGAGCTTCATATTGGGTTTGTTTTCATTTTTAGGTTGTAGTAGTTTTCTTGGAGAGGTTGTGGAACTTGGAGGGTTTGATCTCATCTGTTGAGGAGACCATGACATGATTCTAGGTTTTTAGCTTGTATTGTGTGTTTTCCATTGATGTATTACAACTGCCATAGCAACCATTGGATTGTTATATTTAGATCTTCACTCATAATAAATACCACCTATTGTCCCTTCTATTTCCGGTGTATTTGTACTGCATGCAATATGTTTGAAAACATGTCTATTAGTATATTACATGCAAACTGTTTGTGAAAATTTGTCGACTAGATTAAAGAATTAAGAACATTCATTGCATAGAAAGACATAATATCCAAACCCGTTCTATTTGGAATATTACATTATTTTCTCGACATTCATTTCTATTGACCAATAGTAGTATCAACATCAATTGTAGTGATTTGCAGATCTGTAGCGAAATGAGTTATGTAGCAAGCATAATCCTTCTTTATCATATTGTTAAGGAATGGATCCATAAAAAGTGGGTTTTGCAGCAAATGGGATTATTTCATAGCACATCATTCCTTTTCCTTTAGTAGCATGTATCTGATCTGTAACATATTAATATTCAAGTTAGGCACAAATATTATATTTATACCAAATGCACTATAGAATCCATTAATTTTATAATAAAAATGAGACAAGATTTACCTAAATGATTCTTTTTCCAAAAGGTTAAAATTATGGTTAAAGTATATAGAAAAGGAGGGGTGGAGTGTGAAATAACAATAAAAATGGTGATATAACTATGCCAAAACAAGGTCCCATTATTCTCTCTAATTAAAGTTGTTGCATGTTCTCATGTTATCCCTATACTCAATTTTAATCAAATTCTGAGTGTGATTGTCGACTGTGAAAACTGTTGAGACTGTAATCAAAGTTCCTTTTTTCTCTTGATGTATAGTACCCAAGTTTCTTCTCAATCTCTTTCCAAAGTTTTTCTTCAACCTATGGCTTTATAGCATAAGAATGATGATATTTTTTTGTTGACAACCAAATTAAGGGAAAACAAAATTTCAATCCAATCCATCTTAGACCACATTTATGTACACAAGAAATATATCAATCCACTCTTCCTAAATCTTCTGTGAAATTTGGATAATAGAGTGGATCTCTTCTTTTTTTCATCTTATTAGAAGCATCCCATCTGTATTTACAAGTCGACAAGGCATCCATTCTCATATGGTTCATCTTGTTTTTGAAATAGAAGATTACTTCATGTTGGATTACAACAAACTAACCTTCTCTTTCAAGAGACTTGAGAAATTGATGGCATTTACCAAGTATGAACAAAGTATTGGTATACTCCCCTCTTACCCACATGTTTCAGTTTTGTTCATTCTACACAATAGTGGCTTTAGTTATGTAAAGTATCAGTGATAAAAAATGATATGATACCAAATTGTAACGTACCATCACTAACACATGCTTTGATACCAAAATGTAACTAACAAATGCTATGATACCAACTTGTTAGATACCTAGCCTACTGTTGTGTACTGTGCTCTGATACCAATCTGTAATGTTACCCAACTTACTACTAATCAATGCTACTCCAAAAATCTAGTGCACAAATTATACACTATAACTTTGATCTGCACATAAACATGTGAGGTAATGCACACGATCCCATGTTGGATCATGCCACAGAAAGTTTATTCTTATGACACAACTTATAATAGAGGAAGCAACACAATACAACTATGTTCACAAACATACTAAGCACACAACATTATTGTGCATGTAAACCACTCTGAACATGTGATCACTATTGTGCGTGCAACCATTCTGGCATCACACACAAATTCTATTCTCCTTGTGCACACAGACTGCTTCCCTGCGTGCAAAAACGAATCCATCCTCTTGCGTGCACAAAGAATTTTCCTACATGCACGACCATTCTAACCTCGCCTCAGAGACTTGTGACCATTATTATAAGGTTAACTTAACAGGAATAACTAACAACAACTGTCATATTCCACATATACAATTACAAATATTGAATATCAACACCATACTTACATGTGCAAGCAACATTATACAAAAAAACAACAATTGCTTATATGCAACATCATACAAGAATTAAACCCATATCAAACATAGATAATTAAGCACACAGTAAATGAGACAAGCACATAAAATACACTTATCTTTTTATGAAAATTCACCAAATGCACGTAGAGATCATATGTTCCTCCCATCCATAGACTATGTTGCTTATACACTTTCAACAACAGGTCACCCCTGAGTAGGGGCTTAAACTCTACCAGGGAAAAGGATTCCTAATGCCAGGATAAGTTTTGATAATCAACAGAATTATTCATTCCAAGGTGTCCACTCCTGCAACTAGCCTACAATATCTCATTCCTCACATGCATGTCCCACCCAAGGAAGTGTGTCCCTTCTATGATCAACAACCCCTCGACTGCCCCACTTCCCTTCCAAGGCTTCAATAGTAGGCCAGACAAGAAGTCTCAGATCCCTGTAGCTAATTCCCAGCGCACCGGGGAAAAATTCCTAGAAAATCTCTCACCTAGAGAGAATGCTCACAGGCCTGAAAACCCGCTTCTTCGAAAAAAAATCTCTCACTTGGAGAGAATGCTCACGGGCATGAAAAATATCCTCTTCGACAACAAATCTCTCACTTGGATAGAATTCTAATGGGCCTAACAACCTGCCTCTTCAACAACAATACTCTAGTTACAATATGGAAAGCCCCTTTTTCCAAACTTTTCTTGAAGAAACGATAATGGTCATCTGAGTTTTAGATAGTCTAGATGATGAGGAAAATGAGTGAATCCCCAAAAGAATGAGTTCTTTCCTTTTTCCAAAATACACTAAGGTTTGGCCATATATTTTCATGGTCATAACTGGAAACTTGTCAACTTCAAAATTATCTTTAGTCACTTGGTGACTCATTTCTATCCCTCAGAAACTTAGGATAAATAATTATCCATAAATTACACTTTTCAGAAATATTAATCAAATATTCCCTTGGATTTAAGTCCCCCTCTTTTTTCCTTTTCAGTGGAGTTTATCCCCCCATTTCTTATCGTCTAAGAGGTTTTCACGCAACGATGTGATATTATTAATAGTTTGAGTGTGATTACATTTTACAAGGATAGACACACTGGTCTATCTATATCCTGACTCACCAGCCCCATAACCACACAGGATCTCTGGCCTCAAACACATATACATCCATATATATAACTTGATTTTATGCGTACTTCAAGGTAATCCTTGTGCACTTACTCAAGTTCACACAACACTATGAAATGTGGGCACCCTTCCTTTGATGTGCAATCCTTGTGCACTACTTAAGTGCGCACAAAACAAAAACTTGGTGTCAATGGATCACGAGCCTATATGTACATTTACATTTACAATTGGTACCAACGACTCACCAACCAATATGTACAATTACAAATGGGGTTCGTATTAGGGATATTACATTCCCCTCCCCATTATTTATGCAATGTCCTAACTGCATTATATACCCATGTACATACACAATTTCAAAATTCTTTAGAAATATGTGGATACTCTGCCCGCATAGTATCCTCGTGCTCCTAAGTTGCATCCTCGGGACCGTACCAGATCCATTGGACCTTTACTATCTCCATGACTTGATTCCAGAGCTGTTTGATTTTCCAATGCAATATATAAACTAGTCGCACTCGAAAATAACCTCTTGGCTCCACATGAATCACATTCCAATCAATAATATGATTAACATCAGGTACATATTTTTTAAGAAATTATACATGGAAAACATTATGAATACACAAGGATGCAAGAAATGCAAGAATATATGTGACATAACCAATCCTCTCTAGGATTTCAAATGGCCCATAGTAGTGTGCTACCAACTTAGAAAAGTTTTCCAACTTCAGGGAACTACGTCTAGATTTTACTTTCAAGAACACATGGTCACCCACTTTGAATTCTCCATGGGTTCTACCTTTATCTGCAGAACTTTTCTACCTGTCTTGGGAAACCTTTAAATTATGCCTTATCTTTACCATATTCTCCTCCATTTCCTAGAGAAGATATGGCCCAACCACTGCGTGGTCTGTTGGGTTGTCCCAACTCACTGGTGTGTTGCACTTTCTTCCATAAAGTTCCTCGAATGGGCTCATCTTTAGAGATGATTTATACCCATTTTTATAAGCAAACTCAACCAAAGGTGAATATTTTTCCCACTGCATTGGTTTTTCCATCGCATACATCTTGAGCAATATCTTCAATCACTTGATTTTCCCTCTTTGTTTTTCCATCTACCTCAGGGTGATATGTTGTGCTAAAGTTAATATTTGTCCCAAATTCTTTGAATATCCCTTTCCAAAAGTTTGATGTGAACTTGGGTTCTCTGTCAGACACAATTGTATTAGGTACACCATGGAACTTATCAATTTCTTGCATAAATATTTCAACAATGTTGGTTGCCTTTGTGCGATGACTTGACTGGAATAAAATGGGCAACTTTAGTAAGCTTGTCCACCACTACCATAATAAAATCATGTTGCTTAGTAGTCATAGGAAGCTTAGTAATGAAATCCATGGTTACAACTTCCCACTTCCACTCAAGAATGGGAAAAGGCTATATAAAACCAGTTGGGTGTCTATGCTCAGCCTTGACCTTTTGACATTCAAGGCACCTAGCAATAAAATCATCATCCTCCTTTTTCATGCCTAGATAACAGTGTTTCTTTTTTACCGCTACAATTATTTTCTGATATCTTGAGTGCCCAACATAAGGAACTTTATGCATCTATGACAATAACAAGGCTTTCAAATCCTGATCATTTGGCACATAAACTCTATGCCTGTACATGAGGATTCTATCCTCTTTTATCTCATAACCTTTGAATTTATGCTATGACATATGTTCCTGTAAATTTACCTTTATGTCCTCATAACACCGATTTGATTTGGAAACCTCTAAATTTTTTTCACTCAAATCTTATTTATACATGCTAATGGTTGTAGCATGCATTTCGTGCATCCTCATGTTGAGTGTGTCAGTCACCTTGTTCTCTTTTCCTCTGATATGATTTATATCAAAGTCATACTCACTAAGGAATTATAACCACCTACTTTTTCTGGCATTTAAACTTGGTTGTCCAAATAGATACTTCTGAACACTATGGTTTGTTTTGAGTTCAAATATTTTACCCATGAGATAGTGCTACCACATATTCAAGGCATGCACTATGGCTTCTAATTCTAAGTCATGAGTAGCATAAATCCTTTCATTCTCTTTTAATTTTCTTGATTCATAGCATATCAAATGCACATTTTAACTAAGGAATCCACTGATCACTTCTTTGCATGCATCTGTGCACACAACAAAGTCTTCATTAGGATCAACAATTCACAAAATTGGTGCACTTTTATACAAACTCTTCAAGTGATAAAAAATACTTACACAATCCAGAGTCCATTCAAATCGTACACCTTTATTTTGCAAGGATGTGATTGGGTGTGCAATATTTGAGAAGCCTTCAATAAAACTTTTGTAGTAACCTGCAAGTCCCATGAAGGACCTCAACTCTGCGAAAATCCTGGGTATCGACCATCCTTCAATTTATTTTATCTTCTTTGGGTCCACAACTATCCCTTCCTCTAAAATGATATGACCCAAATAATGAATATGCCTCTAGTAGAATGAGAACTTGCTCAACTTTGCATACAACTGATGCTCTCTCAATACTTAAAACACCATCCTCAAGTGTTTCTCATGTTATTCTTTATACTTTGATTAAATAATTATGTCATCCAAAAATACAATGAAAAACTTATCTAAGTATTTTATGAAAAATACCATTCATTAAACTCATGAAGACAACTAGTGCATTTGACAACCAAAATGGCACTAGTGTAAACTCATAATGTCCATTCCTCATTCTGAAATAAGTCTTGTTGATGTCTTCTTCTTTAATTCTCACTTGGTGATATCCAGATATGAGATCAATCTTTGAAAATATCTGTGTGCCCCTCATCTAGTCAAAGAGATCATCTATCCTTGGAAAAGTATATTTTTTATTTATTGTAACTTTTACCTTGGCATACCATCCTTCTTCTTCACAAACAATACTAGGGAAGACCAAGGTGACACACTTGGGCATATATACCCCTTCTTTATAATCTGTTCAAGTTTCACATGGAATTCCTTCAACTCTGGTGTACTCATCTTATAAGGAGTATTGGATATGGGAGCTACTCCAGGCATCATATTTATAGATAAATTGATATATCTTTTCATTGGAAACCCCAATATCTCTTTAAAGACATCCTCAAATTCTTTTAGTACTATGCAATCTTCAACATTTATCACTTTACCCTTAGGTTCCTCTTCCATGTGTGTTGGAAATACTTGACATCCTTTCCTGAAGCTTCTCTTCAACTGCAAGGCTGCAACTTCTCTGATAGTTACAGCTCTTGGAATGCCTTGAACTATTCTTAAATTTCCTTCCTCATCCAAGCAAGTAAATTCCTTATGGTAAAAATCTAGAACAACATGATGTTGGTCCAACCAATCCATACCAATGAGGAAATCATAAGATCAAAGGTATGATATTCAAATCATATTTTGTGTGCAGACCATTCATATCCATTAGACATGTCTTAACCATCTCATTAATTTTCCTTTTTTCCCCTGTAGCTAACTAGACCAACCAAGGTTTTCCAAGATTGCTTCTTAGAAATTGGAATATTTCCACCATCTTAGGATCTTTCCACCATATTTGGTCATTAATATTACCTTCCACTTCAATCATGTGCAACTGAAACTCAACTTGCTTATTATCCAGGGTTGCATATATCCTTGGTACATTTCTACTCATGTATTCAACTATCACAACTTGTTGTTCACTATGCGTAGTCCTGGCTTTTTCACCTATTTTAGGGTAATCTCTGTACATGTGGTATCCCCTACAACTCCAACATTGAATAGGTTGTTTCCTTGGTTTTTTCCCTACTGTCTCCATCATTCTGGGGCCAATGGGAGTTGGTTGTCCTTCCACAGTATTTCACCTTCTTCCTTTGTTCCACCTTGATTTTCATATTGTCTTTCCAAGACTTTTGGAAAGTCGATCTTCCCCTTTCCTGATCATAAAGACATTTATCACACCTTATGGTTTCCACCAATGTCTTGGGGTCATCATATTGTATCTTGTCATTGAAAAATGATGGCATCCCACCTGAGGTATCTCTGAATTTTAACTTTCTCATCCTTGATGACTACAACATATTTCAACAGTTCTAAGAATCTTCTTTCATACTCATATATTGTCATACTCCCAATCTTGAGTTCAAAGAAATCCTTCATTTTCTTATCAGAGTATCGCTTGGTTAGGTATTTCTTTTGAAAATACCTTTGAAACTACCTCCAAGTAACCTTATTCTCATCAATGTGTTGCACTTGCACAAATTGGTCCCACCAAATTGATGATTTTCCCTTTAGTTGATAGATTGAAATTCTCCATTTTGCCTCTGCAAAATAATTATACAACTGGAAACACTTCCTCATACCTAACAGCTAGGTCTTTGCATATCCATCCTTCTTATGCTCACCGTCAAAGGTAGGAGGCTTGATCTTATTCATTTCTCCTTGTAGCTCATCCACCCCAGTCCTCCTCTTCTTCTTCCTGATAGGAGATGGAATTGAGCTATTGTGTGCTTTCCTAAATGAATTCTTTAGTGAGTGATGATGATTCCTATCAACACTTCTTGTTTTTATTCTCTGATCATGAGACCTGTGACTTCTTGACTTGCTTGACTATGTTTCCTTATCCATTTTCTTTTTTATTATGTCTAAGCTTTGCATCAACTTAATATTGAAGTAATCTTATTGCTCCTTGGATTTCATAAGCCTCTCATTATCAACTTTATAGTTTTGGACATCTTTTTGCAGTCCCTTTATGGTTTCTACCAATTTTATGCACTCATCCTTGCCTTCTCTATGCTCATTGGATTATGTACTATCAATAACCATACTGATATAAAAACCCCCAAATTCATCATCATGGTTGTAAGTTCTTTGTGCATATTCCATTCTTTTGACTTTCTTCATTGTTACTATTCTGATATAATTGTTGTAAATTTTGCAAAATGTGCAGGCAATAATATTTGTTAGACGAATTCATAAAACAACTTCATGAAAAATCTGCACCATTTTTTCATATTCCTTTCTTTTGATTTCTTGGATGATTTCAACATCCCAATTCAAAATTTATGGGTGAATAATTGGACTCCTTTGTCCCAAAACTTTCCCATCGACTACTTCCTTACGCAATTCTAAGTCTTGAGCAGTAAATTATGGTTTTTTGGAATTCACCCAAATACCCTTTTTCTTTTTCTTTCTTTCTTGTGAAGCCCATGCACACACTCATATTCAACATGTACCAATGTGTGATGTCCATATTTAACATATACACCGCATGTAAATGTTATGCATGAACCACAAATTTTTCTCCATGTAGCTCCAAATTTTTAGTGTGCACCATTTTTTTTTGCACATTTCCAGCGCTGCACCTGGCAATGTCAAAATTTAATACACACACTTGTGCATTCTTATTTTATGTGCACCATTGTTGGTTTTAATTCCAAATTCAGTCACTTACCAATCCAAATTTTTTCTTAAGTAGACACTCAGCCCATGTAGGCTCAATGTTGAAACTGGAGCTTCGATACCAAACTATAATGTATGAGCACTAACAAATGTTCTAATACCAAACTATAACGTACCAACACTAACAAATTCTCTGATACCAAAGTGTAACATACCAACACTAACAAATGCTATGATACCAACTTGTCACGTACCCATCCTACTTTTTGGGTACCACACTCTGATACCAATCTGTAAGGCTACCCAACTTACTACTAAGCAATGCTACTCCAAAAATCCAATGCGTATATTCTAAACTATAACTTTTATCTGTGCATAAAAATGTGAGGTAATGTGCACAATCCCATGTTGAATCACACCGCACAAACTTTCTTCTTCTGACATAACTTATAAAAATGTAAGTAAAACAATACAATTGCATGCACAAGCATATTGAGAACACAACATTACTATCCATGTAAACCACTCTAAACATGTGATCACTACTTCTCACGTAACCATCAGGATTCACACACAAATTATATTCTCTTTTGCATGCAGACTGCTTCCCTACGCACACAAGAAAAACCAACCTCTTTCACAAAGTATTTCCCTTTGTTCAAAACCATTCTAACCTTGCCTCGGAGGCTCGTGACAATTATTATAAGGTTAAATTAACATGAATAGCTAAAAAAAACTATCATAATCTACATATACAACTAAAAATAATGAATATCAACTCCACACTTACATGTGCAACCAACATTATACAGAACAACACAAATTACTTATATTCAACATTATACAAGAATTAAACCCATATCAGACATAGATAATTAAGCACACGATAAATGAGATAAGAACATAAAAGACACTTATCTTTTATGAAAATTCACCAACTACGCGTAGATATCTAACGTTCCTCCCATCCATATGCTATGTTTTTCATACAATTTCAGAAACAAGTCACCCCCAAGTTGGGGCTTAAGCTCCACCATGGACAAATGATTCCTAATTCTAGGATAAGTTTTGATAATCAATAGAATTGTTCAGTCCAAGGTGCCCACCACTGCAACTAGCCTACAATCTCTAATTCCCCGCATGTCTATCCCACCCAAGGAAGTATTCCCCTTCTCTACTCAATAGTCCCTCGAATTCCCCACTTCCCTTCCAAGTCTTCAACAACAAGTCTGAAAGGAAGTCTCAGAGCCATGTAACTAATGCCTAACACACCAGGGAACCATTCCTAGCAAATCTATCACCTAGAGAGAAAGCTCACATGCCTCTTTGACAAAAAATATCTCACATGGAGAGAATGATCACAGGCTTGAAAACCCACCTCTTCAACATAAAATGTCTCACCTGGAGAGAATTCTCATGGGCCTGGAAACCCACCTCTTCTACAACAATATTCTAGTTACAATGGGGAAAGCCCCTTTTTCCAAGCTTTTCTTGTAGAAATGGTAATGGTCATCTGAAGTTCAAATAGTCTAGATGATGAAGAAACTGAGTGAATCCCCAAAATAATGAGTTTTTTCCTTTTTCCAAAATACACTAAGGTTCGACCATATATTTGCATGGTCATAATTGGACACTTTTCACCTTCAAAATTAGCTTTAGCCACTTGGTGACTCGTTCCCATCCCTCAGGAACTTAGGATAAATAATTATCCATAAATTACACTTTTCAAAAATATTAATAAAATATTCCCTTGGATTTAAGTCCCCCCAATTTTTTGTTTTCGACAGAGTTTATCCCCCCATCTCTTTTCTTCTGAGAGGTCTGTGTGCAACGATGTGATATTATTAATAATTTGAGAGTGATTAGATTTTATGAGGATATGCGCACATGCCTATTTGTATCTTGACTCACCAGCCACATAACCACACATGCTCTCTTGCCTCACACACACACACACACACACACACACACACACACACACACACACACACACACACACATATAACTTGGTAATCCCCACATGCTTACTCAAGTGCATGCAACACTGTGAAATATGCGCACCCTTCCTTTGGTAATCCCCGCATGCTTACTCAAGTGCGTGCAACACTGTGAAATATGTGCACCCTTCCTTTGATGTGCAATCCTCGTGCACTACTCAAGTGCACACAAAACCAAAACTTGATGCCAATGACTCACTAGCCTATATGTACATTTACATTTACAATTGGTACCAATGGATCACCATTCTATATGTACAATTACAAATGTGGTTCAGATTAGGGATATTACAAGCTAGGTTCCATTGAAAATGATTATACATATATGAGGTAAAATATCTTAGTTGTACATCACCAACAAATAAATTTGGATTCCATTTCAGATCATGGAATAAGATGAATTCATGTTCGTATATATCACATAATAAATCCTTATCCTCTTCATTGATTTTCTTATATGCTTAAAAAAATCCTTTGACAGATTTTATATCACATGGCCTATCTTTCATTATACCTTAGAGATTAAATGAAAAAATGTTCTTTCAGAAACATATCATATACTGGTGATGGTCTTCTACAACTAAGCATATTGTGAGTTAAAGTGGGCATGCACCATTTTTTTGTTTCTAATATTTTTATCCTTTTATCCAATTATAGAAAAAAAAAATTATCCCACTTTATCATTTCCAAAGCAGTAAATTCATCCCATCTCTCTCTAAGGTTAGAAATAATATGTCTATGTTCTTCTAGAGACATGACTCCTCAATTATATGATAGGGCTATAGATTTCCACTTCAAATGTTTTTCCTCCAACTTGATTTTTTCTATGGGATCTATATGAATTCCTATTATATGAACCGTAGGTAGAAGTTATTTTTGACTTTCTTTTTCTGAGACATAAGGAGGTTTGTACCATTGTTCTTCTATTTGAATTTCTTTATCATGGACATGAGGATTATTGTACCAATGCTCCTTTGTTTGGATTTATTTTCCAAAGATAGGAGGATGATTGTACCATTGTTCCTTTTTCTAAGTTCCTATCGAAAATTGTTCTATTTGAGGCTTAATGATAGATGTTGTAAAAAAAATTGTTTAGCTTCTTGTGTTTTTACAGGTTGAGGAATACTCATGACCTCAATTTTTTCTTTTGTATCAATAGAGTTAGCATTATCTTTCTTCACTACCTTAGTAATAGAATCATCTACTAATTCAGTACCAGTTGTAACGATGTTTTCAGTACGAGATTTTATTAACTCTGTAGGTGACCCTATGAGTTTTGTAGGAGACCCAATTGCTTCAGAATAAGTATCTATAGGATAAGTGGACATTAATTCATCAATTTCTATTCTTTGATTATAGTCACCTTTATAAGAAATTGACCATTCAAAAAAATCTAGGGCTCGAATAAGAGTATTCAACCACCATGTAACCTATGTCCTTCTAATTGCTTTAATATCTATTTCAACTACCTATTTTATTTCCTCAAACAATTTTTTTTCTTCTGCAAAATATAATAAGATAATTTCTTACTTGGTAAATAGCTAGATCTCCTCTAACCTAATTGTTTGGTTTGTTTTTCAGCAAGATCCTTGCAAATATCTCTTTTTGGTTCATTTTTCCTCATACTTTCAATAAATTCTACATTTTATTTTGATGCTCCAACAATATTTTATTCAATAAATTGCTTGATAGGGGAGACTTCCTCTACAACAACTTTTTTTTTAGAAGGTTATTATGTATTATCAGTTTCCATTTCAACAAGTGAGACCACTTTTACAAGATCTTGTTCTGCAACAAATTCTTGTGTAGTAGCAGTCTCTATTCTTTTATGATATTTTATAATATTTTTCTCTAATGTTGGTTCTTGTGTAGTATAAGTGAGGCCCTCTGATGATAGTTCTAATGTAGTAGCACCGATAGTATCTTGAGAACCTATCATTCATATTGTAACCATATGTTGGCACAGGGGCAGACCCAAGGTTCAACGCTCAACAACGCACCAACAAAACCCTAACTACCGGCCCTTTCAGAAACACTTGCGGAGCAAGCGAAGTCTCACCCAAGGTAGAAGCAGGGGAGGGTTACAGGACGTAGGTGTCTATAACTGAGCTGGGACATAGATCTGTGATAACAACACTTCACAAAGTATTTTAGTAACACTTAGAAGGCGATATGTATTAGTTTCCTAACCTTAATAACATCGCAGAACATACCCAAAGATAGATCGGTGCAGTAACAATGAAGATTAAGAATTTCAACCACTTATCACATAGCACTGAGTTGGATCTAGCATTCATTTATCTTTAACACAAGTAAAGCACTAAGCATCAACAGATCTGTCTATCATACATAATAATCAAAGCACTGAGCAGATTCATAAATTAAAGAACACAACACAAAGCAACCCAAAGACACAAGATATATGTGGTTCATCCCAGTGTGGGGCTACATCCACCAACTTCTTGGTCTTCTTTATTATTCGTCAATCTCTTACATTCAATGATTGTTGTGCACTAAGCCGCAGAGTCGAGCTTTGCCTAGGATAGGAGATTTGGGCATTGAAAACTAGACCCTCCTTCCAAACTAGGTCAAGGCACAGAGCCAACTCTCTATCAAGCATAAATCCTTACACATAAACATTCCCTTGCACAGATCCGATCTAACTAATTTCACTTATCCACTTCCCACTACTCTTCTATAACACATTCTTACTTATTTATACTTTTACAATCACTTACAATAAGGCCTAATCATGGGTAAACCCATGGGCCGACATCCCATAACCCATTACAAAACCCCTAAAGAACCCCTTACTAGGTCCACATAACCCGCAAAATAAGTGAGATCCGCGATCTGAGCTCCACCTGGGTGCTCCATCTTCGACCAGCTTGTCGAAGTCCAAAAGTGGTCCAAACCTGACCAAGGTTTTCTCAAAACTTGTCCGAGGTCCAACATGCCCCCAACACTCACTTATGACTCATCCCAAGTCACTCAGGTCTAGACAACGTTGCTTCGAAGGCATTGAGCTTAAATCAGGATGCCTTGACTTCCTGCTTCGCCTAAGCCTCCTGCTCAGCGAGCTCCCACATCGTCTGCTCTATAACAGGCCCTTCCAAGCATTTTTCTATTGATGCAACCACTTGGTCGAATTGCAAGCCCTGTCAATCAATCTCTTCAAACATTTGGTAGGCTTCCTCCTGCACAGGTTGTAGCTTCTACGTGACTTCCATTACCCTGCCCGAGAGGGCAGTGATCTGCTACTCCACTGCGCACTTCTCTTGGGATCTCTTCATTCTTTCAACTATGATGAGCACCTTCATTAGTGCCTGTACCGACAATGCATGTTGTTGCACCTGTTGTAACTGCACTTCTAGCTTCCGTAGCTCTAAATCCTCTGTGAGGCATTCATATGTATTTGTTCTTCTATCACTAAGCTATTTTCATATAGAGGCGAGGGATCTAATTCTTACAATTGTTTTCTTAGCGGTCTCCTCCCTCTGGTCATGCACCTTCTGCAGGGTGCTCGATACTGCTTGGGCCTCCAATTCTGTTATCCTCTCTTGAAGCTATTAGATGGTCTCAACAAGCTTCACCACTTGATCCTAGGTCGACTCATGTTCCTCTTGTGTGAAGCCTAACACATAATGACATGATTTACTCACTACCTCTTTGAATGCGGCCCGTTCTATGAGAAACTGCTCCTTTTCTCTTTATAGCTGGGCTTTTTCCTCCTACAGCATCGCCTGAAACTCTTCTCTCTCACTTTCATAGGTGACTACACTGCACTGTGCTACTCGTAATTGTTCTAAGGATTCATCTTTCTCTTGTTTCAATACTTCTGTAGCCTTATCCTTCTCTTCCTGGATTCTCTAAAATCGAGCTTCTGTCACATCTGCAAGTCTTCTCAATTGGGTTGGCTCATCCCCCAGTTCTGTAATCTGTGGCAAGGAAGGCGCAATAGGTACTACGTGGACCAAACTAATAGCTTGTTGTGATTCCTTTAGTTCCTTCTCGATACTTCCATATAGGTCTTCCTACTTCACTCTGTATCTCTGCAAGATGTCCTCAAAAGAATCCTCCATAGCTCCATGGACCAAACTGATATTGTCCTCTGTGAGCATTGCTTCTAATTGGGGCCTATTAGCGCACGTCTTCTTTCTTGCTAAGAGTTTCTTTGGAGAAACCTTCCTCTTCTACGGTGTTATTGTCCCAGTAGGGGGGTATTCCAGTGGTGTAGCTTCACCTTCTCCTTGATCTTCCCCTCCTCCTTTTCCATCTGCTTCGTCTCCTCCTCCTCCTAGCGAGCTAGATCCATTTTCTTCAGAGGCACTGTCCTCCTCATCGATCTCTATATCCTGGACTTCCTCCTACTTTTTCTTCTTCGTCGTCCCACTGGACTGTCCGAGATGCTCAACTCGGGTGACCATGGGGCTTGATATGGTGTTAGTGTCAGATATTTTTGCATCAACGACATGTGCCAGAAATTCCTCTGACCACTCCTTTGTAATCTGCTCCATGTCTTCATCTATTATCTTGTAGTATGACTATATTTCTTCCTTGTTCTCGTCTCTGTGCACGATGATATAGATGAAATGTGAATCTGCATGGAAATTTTCTATTGGTATGTACTATTTTAGGGTGTGTGGTGTCATGCATGGAAATGACTCGATGGCAACCTTCAATTGCTGATAATATGCATGAAACATAGCGTTGGACTTCCACTGCTTTGTCATGTCGTTGGTGTACCACAAGGTGGAAAACATAGTAGCCAACAACTTTGATGGTTTGATCTCCGTAAAGGTGGATCCTTTAGGCATTTTCCAAGTGACAAATGTGATCAAAATGATCAGCCAGCTAAAGTGGAATTCATATCCCAAATCATGGGCTTCGCGGTAATATTTCTCTAGTTCATTGACGAGGTAACTCGCCCAGTTCATTTGCATTCCCTCCACACATTTTCCTGCAAGGTCCACCATGAACTCGGTGACCTATGTGGTGCGGTTCTTCCTTACGAGCTTGCCATCTATGAGTTGGAAAGCAAGGCACACTGCGCCATCTTGTATAGAGGCTACCTTGTAACCTCGCTTTCCTTTTTCGACTTCATCGTAAGATTACTTGATGTGTTGTGCCAGAGAGAGAACTGAGGCCTTCCCTGGATAAAACTACTAAGGGTCAAGTCCCTTCATGCTTAAGCCTATAATATGGTGGATCAACGTCGGATCCACAATAATCCTTCGGTCAAGCCACAAGTATCCTCCATGATAGCACAGAAAGAGGATTTTAATGCAAGCGTTAACCTCCTGGTGACGACCAAAATGGGTAATCTTCATCACATTCAACACAATGGACTACGCCATCCCCTTAATCCATGGCTGGGAGACGAGGCAAGGCTTATTCCAAGTTGACGTCGTCAAGTAATGGTGGGGCTCTAGCATAACATAGTTATTCCTATCGCCTAGATTGAAGTCGTTGTTCTTCAACAACGAGATCTGTCCTAACTGAATCCTGACTACGCATATTCCCTTCAGAATGTACCCGGTGAACATAGTGTTCTCATAATCTCGTGGGATGTTGTCGTGGTTAATGGCACCAACCAAAGGTGGAATGTACTTGGTTAGGATCAACGGGATATGATTCGCATTAGCTAGATCACTGCGATGCTTACTTCGTTGATCAATCACGGGGTTAACATGACCAGAACGATGTCAAGTCAAAGGGGAAGCCTGCAGTCCCCTAGTCGACGATGCCTAGACACATTCATATAATGGTCTGTCGGCCATTAGGTTCTTGAGGACCTCCTCGACAGAATTCTCTAATTCACTAGGTTCATTCGACATTATCACTTTTAAAAAGATAGTTCTAGGTAGACGAACGGACATGCAGGGTAGAAAAACAAGTGGCGAGGTCTAGCTTTAGATTAAAAAACTAGACACTTAGACAATTATCTATTATCTCAATTAATCACGGGTAGAAAAAGTAGTCCCGACGCAGCGACCAACAAGTTAAATAAGTGGGCACTCGTAACAGATTCTTCAAATGGCCAGGAATGCTTCCATCAATGTGAATATGTCTATTATGGTGCGGTCTCAATGTCCAAAAGCGTTCCATAAACCCATAAATTCATTTTCTAGCAATTCTGGAGCATCATTCTAATAGTTGGGGTGCCTCCAATGGTCATATAACTTCACCAGGGTGAAGTCCCATTCTGCGCGGTCCTACTATTCCAACGAGGCTCAAATCCTGTGAACTTGCCTCCTGCGAGGTTCTAGTCTTTGAAGTCTTCCATCTGGTCTATGTAGCTTCTTGCATCTTTTTAAACTTAGCTTTCTTTTTATTGAGCTTCCTTGCCTTCTTTCCTGTGATCCGAGTCTCTCTAACTATTTCTGGATTCCTCTTTCCATTCTTATTCTTATCTTCCTTTAGCGCAGTGGCTTCGCACTGTTGAGGTGCCTTCAAAGAGTCTGAAGTTAATATCCCTTCTCTTAATACTTCCTAGGTGGATATGCCTCTTTCTTGTATAGATAGGTTCTTCAAGCCTTCTTGCATTCTTTCAACCTTGACAGCTAATTCTCTTTCCTTCTGTCACTCTTGCATTGTTACTATGTTATGTTTCTTCTGATGTATCCTCTCATTCTTCTATTAGTAGATCTATTTATCTAGCTATGAAATCCCTAAGTTCTTGTTTTTTCTTTTATGTGGTCTCTTCCTTTTCTTTCCTTCTGATTTGATCTTTCTAAATCCAAGTCTTACCTAGCAAAAGTGGGAAAGGGGTGTTGTCCCCAACAAACTTAATAACTTCAAATTCCTCTTCAGTCGATGTTCCATGAATAATAATAGGTATATTAGTAACTATTCCACATAAGTTTATCATCTTACCCTTAAACAAGCCTATCCTTCCCAATGAAGGTATCACCGTAGGCTTTCCCAAAATTTCCCAAGTTTCTTCTGTCATAATATTCACTTGTGTTTCCTCATCCAAGAAACAGTCTATGTCGAAGTCTTCTATTCTTTCATTTATGCGATGTTTTACTTTCAGGATCTCTGGTAAACTGACATCTTTGTGAACATCCATCATTTCTTTCAACTGTACTAATGTAGTTTGAAATTCCTCTGACCTTTTCTCTTTAGAAATTTCTAACATTCTCTTAGTCTCTTGACTTTCTTCGTAGTTTTCTTGTCTTATGTTCATTCTTTCAACTTTAGCAATCATTCTTGGACAATCCTCAACTTCATGACCAACAATATTACAACAAAGACAAATAGGACTGGTGCTAGGACATTCCTTAGCAAGATGTCCCGGTCTTCTAAAGTTATAGCACAATGTCAATCCTCTTTTCCTTTAAATATTCCCCAGCCTATTCTGTACTGCACACTAGGATCACAGTGTTGGACCTGCAATCTGCAAAACAATTCTAGGTTCGTGCATCCATTTATTAGTCCAAAAACTCTTTATATGCATAGTAATAACATATCTTTCTTCATTTCCATTAAATTTACTCAAATAAAATCTTTCTTCCAACTACGCCCTAGCCTTAAGACTAGGACATAATCTATTAAACATACTTAAATTCATGCTTTCGAAACAACGGTTTTCACTTATCTTACTCTTATCAAAGCACAAAGCTTTACCTCTTTCTTCAGATTGAATTTATTTCTTAGCATAGAGATTCACAAGTCAAGTAGAATACTGTACACTTCAGCAACATATCTACACAAAATATTGTCTTTTCTTTACTTCAGTTCCCAACAATCACAGTTTCAGGTCCTAACAATTGAACCATTTGTTGGCATAGAGGCAGAACCAGGGTTCTACGCTCAACAACACACCAACAAAACCCTAAATATCGGACCTTTCGGCAACACCTATGGAGCAGGCGAAGCCTCACCCGAGGTAGAAGAAGAGGGGGTTACAGGATGCAGGTGTTTGTAACCGAGATGGGACATAGATATGTGATAACAACACTTCACAGAGTATTCTAGTAACAATTAGAAGGTGACATATATTAGTTTCCTAACCTTAGTAACATCGTAGAACATACCCAAAGATAGATCAACGCAGTAACAATAAATATTAAGCACTTCAACCACTTAACACATAACACTCAGTTAGATCTAGCATTAATTTATCTTTAACACAAGTAAAGCACCAAACATCAATGGATCTGTCTATCATACATAATAATCAAAGCACTGAGTAGATTCATAACATAAACAACACAACACAAAGAAACCCAAAGACACAAGATACATGTGTTTCACCCTAGTGTGGGGCTATGTCCACCAACTACTTCGTCTTCTTTATTATTCATCAATCTCTTACATTCAATGACTCCTGTGCACTAAGTCATAGAGTCGAGCTTCGCCTAGGACAAGAGATCTACGCACTAAACACTAGATCCTTTTTCCAAACTAGGTCAAGGACCAGAGCCAACTCTCTATCAATCATAGATCCTTACACATAGACATTCTCTTGCACAGAGCCAATCTAACTACTTGCACTTAGCCACTTCCCACTACTCTTCTACAACACATTCTTACTTATTTAAACTTTTACAATCCCTTACAATAAATCCTAATCATGGGTAAACCCCATGGGCTGACATCCCATAACCCATTACAAAAACCTTAAATAACCCCTTACTGGGTCCACATAGATCGCAAAATAAGTGAGATCCGCGATCTCAGCTCCGCCTAGGTGCTCCATCTTCGACCAGCCTGTCGAAGTCCAAAAGTGGTCCAAACCTGACCAAGGTTTCCTCAAAACTTGGTTGAGGGCCAACACCATATATCTTACTCTATTTCTTGTAGGATTTTTGATTGAAACTATGGATTTTGTAATCTTGTTTATTTCCCCGTAGTTGAACTTGGTTCTTTACGTTTAGTTTCTTCATCAACAGTAGGACATGGATGTATTTCTTCTCTTAGAGGGTTTTCACTGATAATTTCAACATCACTGTCACTTTGAACAGAAGTTGGAAAGTCCACTACTTGTTCAAGTTGATCAACAGTATTTTGAGGATGTTCATCACCTTATCCTTCTTCCTGTTTTTCCTCTTCTCCTTCATCTCCATGATGTTCCTCTACTTTTGCATGATGTTCCTCTACTTCTACTCTTTGTACTCTATGAACCTAAGGGTTTCTTTGTAGAAACTTTTCCCATGTTTGATTTTCTCTATTCAAGGCATCTAAAACCAGAACATTTATCTATCCATGATAAGAAACACTTGATGTTGGGTTTCTAGTGCTTATTACATTATGGGATGATAGCTACAAGCTTCATAACATGAGATATGGAATGTTTATGATCTTTTGGTGTCACAAATGTCTTAGAAATTTGAAATGATAGACAAAAATAGGCTATGTTGTCTCTCACAAGTGATATAATTTTGGATGAAATATACCACAATTGGCCATGGATGTACTAGTGAAGTACACTTAGCCCCCTTTTTTCCTTCTTCAATCTCTTCATTTCTAACCAAAAACTTAGCCCAAAATTCATTTTGCATAAGCTTGCATTTAAACCATCTTTCCCTTGTTCTAGGTAAACTAATTACTTGAGCAATCATTTCCTCATTCACTCTAATACAAATTCCTCAGATAACAATAGTGGACAACTAGAAATTTTATACAAACTCAAGAGACACTGAAGCATCAAACCCTTGTAATTTTTCAAAGTAATTTATCTATCTTGCATTCAAGAAAATAAGATATACTTCAGGGTTGTTCTTTAATTGAATTAGACTTATTGGTTCATATCCTACAATAGACCCTCCCATGTTGATACAAGTTTATGAGGGAATGGAGTGAAACAAATAAATAGGACAGAAACACAAAGATACAATAATACTCAATTTCTATTAAACAAAGAAATATGTAGAGACTATAAAAGAAAATAAAAAGTGAAATGAACTCAGTAGAATGGTGGTAACTTATCTCTGAGAAGAGATGTAACGAATATGCACATTTTAAAAAAGATGATTACAATGAGGCTCCAAAGGCATTTTTAACATAAAGCATAAATGAGAAAACCCCAAACATTCAAAACCCTAACCCCAGAAGATGAAACAACAAAAGGTTTGTGGGCCCTGATGGAGGTAGTTGATATGTCAACTTCTTAAGGGCATAATTTTTGCATACGATCTCTATTTGGGGAACTTGGTACCTCATTGGAAAGGCCTAGCTGAGTATTACAAAATATAATAAAAAAAATAACCCTTTGGAATCTATTGGGAACTTCCACTTTAAAAAACATTATTTAGGGCCTCAAAATAGCCCTAGAAGTTTGGGGCCCGAAAAACTCTAGAAAATTTGCTAAGATGGAAACTGTATTTTGAGATAGTGGAATAGGTGGGTGGCCACCAAATTCTACCTATATTAGTCCTCCATATTTAGTAATAAATGGTCTCCATTTCATTGATTTCCTCCATCAAATGGGGAGGCTTATGTTGAACTTGACGCTTGGTGAGCCATCTGCCTTGGTGTAGTAACTGCCCTACTTTCACAACCTGATAGAGTTGGTTCTTTTTTCGACGGGTGCTCCTAAACTGTGTTTCCATGATTCAATCAATGGTTTCATATTCCATGCAATCAAGGTTGATATCTATAGATGTCATTTTCTTTACCACTTCTGATGTTTCAAGTAGTGGTGGAAAATATGGTCAAAGGAGGTCCACAGTGAAAATTGGGTGTAATCCAAGGAAGTGAGGAATCCTTAAATCAAAAGAATTGTCTCCCACGACCTTGGTGATGGTGTAAGGTCCATAGTGAAGTAGGAAAAACTTCTAATGGGGTTATGTAAAGATCTATTTCTGCAAATACAACCAAACTTTATCATCTACTTGAAACTTGTGGGGAACCCGATGTTGACCATGGAATTTCTTGTACTTAGCATTAGATTTATACAAAATATCATGGACCTATTGGTAGATGTGATAAATCCATTTAATGGATTTGGTGGCCTTGTCGGTCTTAGGTTGAGCATGGAAGATTATGCCTGTGTGGATGCAAGGGGAAGTGCTACATCCATGGGATACCCAAAGGTTGAAATCCTAGGCCCATCTGAAAAGGGGTGTGGTTGGTCAAGCTATGGAGGGATCTATTGTAGTTGTGTTGGACAGAAGGAAGGATCTCATCCCATGTGTGTGGATGCTTTGATTTGTACATGTGCAAGAGATGCAGATCATCCTATTGACAACCTCCTTTTTTCCATCAGTCTGAGGATTGAAGGTGGATTTGGTGAGCTTGGTGTCCAACGACAACCAAAGGATCAACCAGAATGTTCTCTAGAATCTATTGTCCCGATATGATATGATGGAATGAGGTATTCTGAAGTATACCAATACACACTTGAAGAATATCTTGGCAGTGGCCTCAGTTGTGATACTCTTCTTGCAAGCAGTCAAAATGGCCATCTTAGAGAATCAATCAAAAAACACGAATATAAAGTCAGTTTCATGCTTGGTGGAGGGGATAGCTGACATGTATTCCATCAAGATGGATTCCCAAGGATCGCGGGGAATCAACAGAGGGGTGTATAGTCCTTTTTTTTTAATGATTGGCTTGGAAATGGAGCAGGTAGTGTAAGATTTGATATACATACTAACATCTTGTTGAAGATTCAGCAAATAGAAATACTTGTGTAGTACTACCACCGTCTTCTCCATGCCAAAGTGTCATTTCACCTAACTGTAGTGGGATTCCCAAATAAGCTTCACACAATCTCTTGAAGGAACACAAAGATGACCTAGATGGAATAGAAGTCCATCTTGAATAAGGAAGAAAAAAATAGTTGTGCCTATTCCAAACATCTGGTAGTTTATAGCGAATTCATGATCATTTTCATAGAGTTGGGACCACCCATAGGTCTGATTCTTGCAAGATTTGATCACTATGGTTAGTGCTACAACTAGAGGTTGATTGAGGCATTCGATTATGCTATTGGTGCTCCCTTTATTATACTTAATGTTGAGGTGAAATTATTGCAAGTATGCAAACCACTTTTGATGGAGGTCATTATGCAATTTTCCTTATGTCTACATGAACTACAAAGGATTGTGATCTGTATGGATGATTGTCTCCTTCCCTAGGTTGTAATGCTTCCATTGGTGGAAGGATTTTACAGTGGAATACATTTATTTTTCATAGGTGGGGTACTTACAAATGACATCTAAGAGTGTCTCACAATGATAGTCCATCGAATGACTATGTTGAGTGAGAACAACACAAACAAAATAATTAGAAGCATATGTCCCAATATCCAATGGTTGTTGTAGATCAGGTAAGGTGAGCACCGAGGCTGAGAATAAACGATGTTTCATATCATTAAATGATTTCTTCTATGATCTTCCCCACACAAATTTGGCTTTGAAGCCACCCTTGGTCACTTGGCTAAGAGCCCATGTGATCTTAGAGAACTACAATACGAATTTGTGAGAGAAGTTGGCAAGGCCTAAGAAGCTCTAAAGCTCGGTTAGCATGGAAAATTTTAGGGGATAAATTTCTCCCATGGGCTAATTTTCCATGGTTTTTCAAAAAAAAAAAATATTCACCATTTTATAAATTATTCACCCAAATTCTATAGGAAAAGAATATTTTACCTTTAAAATCGTCAAAATTTTATAAAAACTATGTAAAATCCCTAGAAATTTGAATATTTTAACAAAAATATCTCCGAACATTTATATTTTATATATAAAGGACTAGTAATATTCGCCAAGGTTTCTACATTTCAAAATAAATTCCCATCCTTAAAATTATCCCTGTCGGTTAGTGTTGTCGGGGCTAACTAGTCATGAATGACTTGGATCTTGGCTAGTTCGGCATGCACACCCTACTCATCTAAAATGTATCCAAGGTATTAGACCATACTCATACCGAAGGAACATTTATCTAAGTTACCATATAGATTGTGTTTTCACAGAGTGTGGAGGACCTGCTAGATGTGATGCAAGTATTCTTCCCAAATCTTGTTGAAGACGAGGATGTCATCTAGATATACAACCACAAAGGAGTTGGTGAAGGGATTCAATATGTCTTCCATCAACATCATGAAAGTGGTTGGGGCATTCGTTAAGCCAAAGGGCATGACCAACCACTTGAAAAGATCTTATTTAGACTTGAAAGTAGTATTCCATACATCAATCGATTCTATGGGGACCTGGTGGTAGTTGGACTTCAGATCAATCTTACTAAAGTACTTGGCCCCTTTGAGCTAGTCGAGAAGGTCATCAATTCAGGGAATTGGGTATTGGTTTTTAATTGTGACTTTGTTCAGAGCTATCAAATCAATATAGAGTCATCAGGTCCATGTTTCTTTTGTACAATCATGATTGGATTTCCACAAGGTTAGGAGCTCGGTCAAATGTGCCCTTTTTGGAGAAGATCTTGAATCTAACACTTTATTTTCTCATTTTCCATGAGAGAGATTCAATATACTATCTCATTAGGAAAATGCGTCCCAGGGGTCAGCTCAATTGAATGCTTGACTTAATAATGCAGAGGCACCCCAATGGGTGAGGTGAAGATGTCTCGATATTCCTCCATGAATTTTTCCACTTTCTTATGTTGTGTAGAGGATCCCTATGCAGAGGCTATGGATGTGACCAGGACCTTCCATTCACTCTGAGAGAAAATCATGTAGAGGAAAAATTTCCCAATCTAGGAGATGACCTTCCTACTCTTCTTAGTTGAGACCAAAGAAACTGTAGTAGGTGGAGCTACCTCTGATATCCTGTACAATTGTAAGCCCACAGTAACAATGAAATTATGAGGTCTAGACTCATATAAAACATGACATTTCCACATATATGGCTGGCCTAAAATAACATCAAAAACTTCAAGTGGGGAAACATCAGACAATACCTCATCATTGAAGCTCATATTAATGCCATAGGGTAGGTGACACTATTGGTTGACGCAGATATCTTGTTCTTGGTTGAGCCACCCAATGTTGTACAGTTGTGGATGTGGTGTTGTTAGAAAATCCAACCACTTTAATACCTCTAATCAGATGAGGTTATTTTGGCTTCCACTGTAAAAAATTAAATGTAGTGGAGCACCCTTCATCCACATCTGCGAGTGAAAAAGGTGCTCACCTTCCTATTACTCTTCTGGTTCGTTTGGATGGACCTTGGTGGTAGAAACTGTGGCACTGGGTTCTATATCAATGATATGATTCCCCTTGTTTGGCTCTGAATTAGATTCAGTTCCTGGATCTAACTCTGAGGCTTTCAAATCGACCACCAATGACTACTTCAAGCAATATTCATTAGTGTTGTTCCAGGGGATTTTATAGAATTCACACCACTTCCCAGTGTATTTCTTCATCTTCAAATTACCCTTGTTTGTTTGTATCTTATACTAGTTATCCTAAGGTTGTCCATCCTTGGTTTTTCATTTTTTCTATGTGTTTGGGCTTCTTTTTCCCGACTTTTGTCGTGACACATTCACAAATCCAAACTCTTGCTTCTTCCTCTGCTTAATTTTTTGCTTGATTTTGACAACATATCGATAAGCGGCTCCTGACGATGAGATGTCCAGAAAATCCATTTCTATTTAGATGTACCTATGTACACCCCCACAATATTTTAGAACCAAAAGTCGCTCAGAGTCTCTGATACCCAGCTTGGTGCACAAGGTATGAAAGGTATTCATGAACTCTAGCATTGTTGAGTCCCTCTCCTAACGTAGTGTTGTCCATCTTGTGTATTGGTCACCATAGTTTCCAACAAAGTAATATTTCTCCTTGATGGCATCCATAAAAGAGTCCTAAGTGGGCTCGGCCCCAAATATTCTAGAATCCTCTGTGGATTTTTTCCCATAATAATTCTCCCACCAATTTTTGACATGGGGGACATCCTTAAGGAATGCAAAGGTGATTTTTCCCTATTGGAAAATTTGTGGACAGATAAATAACCTTCTAGTAGATTTAACCATTTCCCAAAGAATCTACATCTATCTGACCTTCAAATGGGAATATAAAAATTAACTTGTACATTTAATGGGGGGCACCTCCAAAGTGGTTTCTTGACAAAGATGCATTTGTTGTTGTCGACAACCATCGAAGGATTTCAGGAAAATTATCTGCCATCTCATTCCTCTGTTTTGTGGGGACTTCTATGAGAAACAACATAATAGGATATCATACTTCCTCATCTCTCTTTTCATCTTCCATGGGAAGACATCGGGTTCAGCGAAGATGGTATTCCAAAGGTTTGACCAATTCAAGTCCCAATGCCTATACTTTGACCTTGTTGGGGACATGCATAGAGAAATAGATAAAGAGAAGACTGATGTGGTACCATTGATCCATATTTATCAGGGAATGAAATGAAACATAGAAATAGGAAAAAAACATAGAGATACAGTAATACTCAATTTATATTAAAGAATGAAATATGCAGACAGTGTAAAAGAAAATATAGAGTGAAATGAACTCGCTAGAATAATGGTATATTATCTCTGAGAAGAGATGTGACAACCACGCACACTCACAAGAATATGATTACAATGAGGCTCCAAATTCCCTTTTAACATAAATCATAAATGATAAAACCCTAAACATCCAAAACCCTAACCCCAAAAGATGAAATGCCAAAAGGTTTATGGGCCCCGATGGGGGTAGTTGATACGTCAACTTCCCAAGGGTGTAAATTTTGCATAAGATATTTATTTGGGGCACTCGACACCTCATTGTAAATGTCTATACAATGAGTACACATTTAGAATGGCTCAATACAAGCCATTGACATCTATTGGGTGTTTCCATGTCGAAAAAACGTCGTTTAGGACCTCAAAATGACCCCGAAATTTTGGGACTCGAAAAACTATAGAAAAACTGCCAAGATGGAAATTGTATTTTGAGCTAGTAGAATAGGTGGGAGACCACCGATTTCCACTTGGATCACATGTTGTAGTAGCTAAATTCAACAATGGAAAATGAAAGTAGCAGCAATCGGCAGTCCCGATAAATAGTATAACATAATATCAGCAAGGGTTTACTCAGAGTAGAAAAAATATATACCGAGTTTGGAATAGTACTCATGCAACAATGTTTCAACTAATTGGAGTAATGAAAACTAGTTTGGTAAGGTAGGAAGATAAAGGTGACTGGAAATGGAAAAATTACATTGAAAAATGCTTGATTTGATGGTTAGGTTAGGCATGCAGGGTGGCGGTAAAATGAAAGAAGGATAGATAAAACAAGTAAAGGCAAGAAATAATGTGATTAAGGATTTTATGGTGGGATAGAAAAATGTCTTTTCCTGATTGATTGACAGATAATTAGTAAAAATGTTGACGTAGTAAATAGAAATCATGGAAAGTTAATGGGAACTATTTGTAAAAATGGAGTAATCGCATACATTAGTACTTTACCAAGATTTGTAATGATGATCAGAATAGTTCATTGGTAGTGAAAGTTTCTTCATTAATGAATAATGATCAATTGATATTACTGACACCCACTTCTTCGATAAATACAACAGGCTCTATAACATGTGAGGATCTATAGCAAATGAATTCTTGTTGAAAGGATCAAATCTATAGCAGATACATACAAAATTTGCAACAAATTAAGTCTTTTTGAAGGGACAAGATCTGTAACAGATATGTAGCCAATGAAGTTTATGTAACAATCGTGGATTCACAACAAACAAGAACTTGAATGAGTTGTAGAAAACATGATCCACAACAAATCACTTATGAATCATATGATGAAGTAGAACATTGAAGTAATCTTTCTTTGGTTCCACAACAATCAGTTCTACAATTATCATTGAAACATATTCCACCAGTTTCTACAGTAATAATAGATCTGGTTCTACAACAAACGATGAATTTTCATTCTACAACAACAGTTAATCATGTTCTGCAACAATCATTGAAGTCAAATTCTATGTCAAACATGCAACTATATCATGCATAAAACAATAAAATCTTAGGAGCTTATTTCAAAACAAAAATTGTTATATATATATATATATATATATATATATATATATA
>JASDQU010103626.1:127386-137802 GCA_032191745.1 Picea mariana
ATTTGATCTTTCTCAATCCAAGTCTTACCTAGCAAAAGTGGGAAAGGGGTGTTGTCCCCAACAAACTTAATAACTTCAAATTCCTCTTCAGTCGATGTTCCATGAATAATAATAGGTATATTAGTAATTATTCCACATAATTTTATCATCTTACCCATAAACAAGCCTATCCTTCCCAATGAAGGTATCATAGTAGGCTTTCCCAAAATTTCCCAAGTTTCTTCTGTCATAATATTCACTTGTGTTTCCTCATCCAAGACACAATCTATGTCGAAGTCTTCTATTCTTGCATTTATGCATTGTTTTACTTTCAGGATGTATGGTAAACTGACATCTTTGTGAACATCCATCATTTTTTTCAACTGTACTAATGTATTTTGAACTTCCTCTGAACTTTTCGCTTTAGAAATTTCTAACATTCTCTTAGTCTCTTGACTTTCTTCATAGTTTTCTTGTCTTATGTTCATTCTTTCAACTTTAGCAATCATCCTTGGACAATCCCCAACTGACCGACAATATTACAACAAAGACAAATAGGACCTGTGCCAGGACATTCCTTAGCAAGATGTCCCGGTCTTCTAAAATTATAGAACAATGTCAATCTTCTTTTCCTTTTAAATATTCCCCAGCCTATTCTGTACTACGCACTAGGATCATAGTGTTGGACCTGCAATCTACAAAAAAATTCTAGGTTCGTGCATCCATTTATTAGTCCAAAAACTCTTTCTATGCATAGGAATAACATATCTTTCTTCATTTCCATTAAATTTACTCAAATAAAATCTTTCTTCCAACTATGCCCTAGCCTTAAGACTAGGACATAATCTATTAAACATACTTAAATTCATGCTTTCGAAACAAATATTTTCACTTATCTTACTCTTATCAAAGCACAAAGATTTACCTCTTTTCGGGTCTTACCTCTTTCTTTAGATTGAATTTATTTCTTAGCACAGAGATTCACAAGTCAAGTAGAATACTACGCACTTCAGCAGCATATCTACACACAGATATTCTCTTTTCTTTACTTCGGTTCCCAACAATCATAGTTTCAAGTCCCAACAATAGAACCATTTGTTGGCATAGAGGCAAAACTAGGGTTCTACGCTCAACAACACACCAAAAAAACCCTAAATATCGGACCTTTCGACAACACCTACGAAGCAGGCAAAGTCTCACCTGAGGTAGAAGAAGAGGGGGTTACAGGATGTAGGTGTTTGTAACTCAGTTGGGACACAGATATGTGATAACAACATTTCACAGAGTATTCTAGTAACAATTAGAAGGTGATATGTATTAGTTTCCTAACCTTAGTAACATCGTAGAACATACCCAAAGATAGATCGATGCAGTAACAATGAATATTAAGCACTTCAACCACTTAGCACATAGCACTTAGTTAGATCTAGCATTAATTTATCTTTAACACAAGTAAAGCACCAAGCATCAATGGATCTATCTATCATACATAATGATCAAAGCACTGAGTAGATTCATAACATAAACAAGACAACACAAAGAAACCCAAAGGCACAAGATATATGTGGTTCACCCCAGTGTGGGGCTATGTCCACCAACTTCTTCGTATTCTTTATTATTCGTCAATCTCTTACATCAAATGACTCTTATGCACTAAGTCACAGAGTCGAGCTTCGCCTAGGACAAAAGATCTACGCACTGAACACCAGATCCTCCTTCCAAACTAGGTCAAGGACCAAAGCCAACTCTCTATCAAGCACATAGCCTTACACATAGACATTCCCTTGCACAAAGCCAATATAACTACTTTCACTTAGCCACTTCCCACTACTCTTCTACAATACATTCTTACTTATTTATACTTTTACAATACCTTACGATAAAGCCTAATCATGGGTAAACCCCATGGGCCGACATCCCATAACCCATTACAAAAACCTTAAATAACCCCTTACTGGGTCCACATAGCCCACAAAATAAGTGAGATCTGCGATCTTAGCTCCGCCTGGGTGCTCCATCTTTGACTAGCCTGTCGAAGTCCAAAAGTGGTCCAAACCTGACCAAGGTTTCCTCAAAACTTGGTCGAGGGCCAACACCATATATCTTGTTCTATTTCTTGTAGGAGTTTTGATTGAAACTATGGATTTTGTAATCTTGTTTATTTCCCTGTAGTTGAATTTGGTTCTTTACCTTTAGTTTCTTCGTCAACAGTAGGACATGGATGCATTTCTTTTCTTAGAGGGTTTCACTGATAATTTCAACATCACTGTCACTTTGAATAGAAGTTGGAAAGTCCACTACTTGTTCAGGTTGATCAACAGCATTTTGAGGATGTTCATCACCTTATCCTTCTTCCCGTTGTTCCTCTTCTTCTTCATCTCCATGATGTTCCTCTACTTCTACTCTTTGTACTCTATGAACCTAAGGGTTTCTTTGTAGAAACTTTTCCCATGTTTGATTTTCTCTATTCAAGGCATCTAAAACCAAAACATTTATCAATCCATGATAAGAAACACTTGATGTTGGGTTTCTAGTGCTTATTACATTATGGGATGATAGCTACAAGCTTCATAACATGAGATATGGAATGCTTATGATCTTTTGGTGTCACAAATGTCTTAGAAAATTGAAATGATAGACAAAAATAGGCTATGTTGTCTCTCACAAGTGATATAATTCTAGATGAAATATACGACAATTGGCCATGGATATACTAGTGAAGTACACTTAGCCCCCTTTTTTCCTTCTTCAATCTCTTCATTTCTAACCAGAAAGTTAGCCCAAAATTCATTTTGCATAAGCTTGCATTGAAACCATCTTTCCCTTGTTCTAGGTAAACTAATTACTTGAGAAATCGTTTCCTCATTCACCCTAATACAAATTCCTCTAATAACAATAGTGGACAACTAGAATTTTTATACAAACTCACAAGACACTGAAGCATCGAACCCTTGTAATTTTTAAAAGTAATTTATCTATCTTGCATTCAAGAAAATAAGATATACTTCAGGGTTGTTCTTTAACTGAATTAGACTTATTGGTTCATATCCTACAATAGACCCTCCCATGTTGATACAAGTTTATGAGGGAATGAAATGAAAGAAATAAATAGGACAGAAACACAAAGATACAATAATACTCAATTTCTATTAAACAAAGAAATATGCAGAGACTATAAAAGAAAATACAAAGTGAAATGAACTCAGTAGAATGGTGGTAACTTATCTATGAGAAGAGATGTAACGAATATGCACATTTTCAAAAAGATGATTACAATGAGGCTCCAAAGGCATTTTTAACATAAAGCATAAATGAGAAAACCTCAAACATCCAAAACCCTAACCCCAGAAGATGAAACACCAAAAGGTTTGTAGGCCTCGATGGAGGTAGTTGACATGTCAACTTCCCAAGGGCGTAATTTTTGCATACGATCTCTATTTGGGGAACTTGGTACCTCATTGGAAAGGTCTAGCTGAATATTACACAATATAATAAAAATAATAACCCTTTGGAATCTATTGGGAACTTCCACTTTAAAAACATTATTTAGGGCCTCAAAATAGCCCTAGAAGTTTGGGGCCCGAAAAACTGTAGAAAATTTGCTAAGATGGGAACTGTATTTTGAGTTAGTGGAATAGGTGGGTGGCCACCAAATTACACCTATATTAGTCCTCCATATTTAGTAATAAATGGTCTCCATTGCATTGATTCCCTCCATCAAATGGGGAGACTTATGTTGAACTTGACGCTTGGTGAGCCATCTGCCTTGGTGCAATAATTGCCCTACTTTCACAACCTGATAGAGTTGGTTATTTTTTCGACAGGTGCTCTTAACCTGTGTTTCCATGATTCAATCAATGGTTTCATATTCCATGTAATCAGGGTTGAGATCTATAGATTTCATTTTCTCTGCCACTTCCGATGTTTCAAGTAGTGGTGGAAAATATGGTCGAAGGAGGTCCACATTGAATATTAGGTGTAATCCAAGGAAGTGAGGAATCCTTAAATCAAAAGAATTGTCTCCCACGGCCTTGGTGATGGTGTAAGGTCCATAGTGAAGTAGGCACAACTTCTAATGGGAATATGTAGATCTATTTCTGGAAACACAACCAAACTTTATCGTCTACTTGAAACTCGTGGGGAACCTGATGTTGACCATGGAATTTCTTGTACTTAGCATTAGATTTATACAAAATATCATGGACCTATTGGTAGATGTGATAAATCCATTCAATGGATTTGGTGGCCTTGTTGGTCTTAGGTTGAGCATGGGAAGATTATGCCTGTGTGGATGCAAGGGAAAGTGCTACATCCATTGGATGCCCAAAGGTTGAAATCCTAGGCCCACCTAAAAAGGGATGTGGTTGGTCAAGCTATGGAGGGATCTGTTGTAGTTGTGTTGGACAGAAGGAAGGATCTCATCCCATTTGTGTGGATTCTTGGATTTGTACATGTGCAAGAAATGCAGATCATCCTATTGACAACCTCCTTTTTTCCATCAGTCTGAGGGTTGAAGGTGGATTTGGTGAGCTTGGTGTCCAACAACAACCAAAGGATAAACCATAATGTTCTCTAGAATCTATTGTCCCGATATGATATGATGGAATGAGGTATTCTGAAGTATACCCATACACACTTGAAGAATATCTTAGCAGTGGCCTCAGTTGTGATACTCTTCTTGCAAGTAGTCAAAATGGACATCTTAGAGAATCAATCAAAAAACACAAATATAAAGTCAATTTCATGCTTGGTGGAGGGTATACCTGACATATATTCCATCAAGATGGATTCCCAAGGATCGTGGGGAATCAACAGAGGGGTGTACAGTCCTCGTTTTTTAATGATTGGCTTGGAAATGGAGCAGGTAGTGCAAGATTTGATATACTTACTAACATCTTGTTGAAGATTTGGCAAATAGAAATACTTGTGTAGTACTACCACCGTCTTCTCCATGCCAAAGTGTCATGTCACCTAACTGTAGTGGGATTCCCAAATAAGCTTCACACAATCTCTTGAAGGAACACAAAGGTGACCTAGATGGAATAGAAGTCCATCTTGAATATGGAAGAAAAAAATAGTTGTGCCTATTCCAAACATCTGGTAGTTTATAGCAAATTCATGATCATTTTCATAGAGTTGGGACCACCCAGAGGTCTCATTCTTGCAAGATTTGATCACCATGGTTAGTGCTACAACTAGAGGTTGATTGCGGCATTCAATGATGCTATTGGTGCTCCCTTTATTATACTTAATGTTGAGGTAAAATTATTGCAAGTATGCAAACCACTTTTGATGGAGGTCATTATGCAATTTTCCTTGTGTCTGCATGAAATACAGAGGCTTGTGATCTGTATGGATGATTGTCTCCTTCCCTATGTTGTAATGCTTCCATTGGTGGAAGGATTGTACAGTGGAATACATTTATTTTTCATAGGTGGGGTACTTACAAATGACATCTGAGAGTGTCTCACAATGATAGTCCATCAAATGACTATGTTGAGTGAGAACAACACAAACAAAATAATTAGAAGCATATGTCCCAATATCCAATGGTTGTTGCAGATCAGGTAAGGTGAGCACCGAGGCTGAATAAACAATGTTTCATATCATTAAATGATTTCTTCTATGATCTTCCCCACACAAATTTGGCTTTGAAGCCACCCTTGGTCACTGGGCTAAGAGCCCATGTGATCTCAAAGAACTACAATACTAATTTGTGATAGAAGTTGGCAAGGCCTAAGAAGCTCTAAATATCGGTTAGCATGGAAAATTTTAGGGGATAAATTTCTCCCATGGGCTAATTTTCCATGGTTTTTCCAAAAAAAAAAAGATTCTCCATTTTATAAATTATTCACCCGAATTCTATAGGAAAAAATTATTTTACCTTTAAAATCGCCAAAATTTTATAAAAACTATATAAAATCCTTAGAAATTTGAATATTTTAACAAAAATATAAAAAGGACTAGTAAGATTTGCCAAGGTTTCTACATTTCAAAATAAATTCCCATCCTTAAAATTATCCCTGTCAGTTAGTGTTGTCGGGGCTAACTAGTCATGAATGACTTGGATCTTGGCTAGTTCGACATGCACACCCTACTCATCTAAAATGTATCCAAGGTATTAGACCATGTTCATACCGAAGAAACATTTATTTAAGTTATCATATAGATTGTGTTTTCACAGAGTGTTGAGGATTTCTTCCCAAATCTTGTTGAAGACGAGGATGTCATCTAGATATACAACCACAAAGGAGTTGGTGAAGGGATGCAATATTTCTTCCATCAACATCATGAAAGTGGTTGGGGAATTCGTTAAGCCAAAGGGCATGACCAACCACTCAAAAATACCTTATTTAGACTTGAAAGTAGTATTCCATACATCAATCGATTCTATGGGGACCTGGTGGTAGTTGGAATTCAGATCAATCTTACTAAAGTACTTGGCCCCTTTGAGCTGGCTGAGAAGGTCATCAATTCAGGGAATTGGGTATTGGTTCTTAATTGTGATTTTGTTCAGAGCTATCAAATCAATATAGATTCGTCAGGTCCATGTTTCTTTTGTACAATCATGATTGGATTTCCACAAGGTGAGGAGCTTGGTCAAATGTGCCCTTTTTGGAGAAGATCTTGAATCTAACACTTGATTTCCTCATTTTCCATGAGAGAGTTTCAATATACTATCTCATTAGGAAAATGCATCCCAGGGGTCAGCTCAATTGAATGCTTGACTTGATAATGCAGAGGCACTCCAGTGGGTGAGGTGAAGATGTCCTGATATTCCTCCATGAATTTTTCCACTTTCTTATGTTGTGTAGAGGATCCCTATGCAGAGGCTATGGATGTGACCACAACCTTCCATTCACTCTGAGAGAAAATCATGTAGAGGAAAAATTTCCCAGTCTAGGAGATGACCTTTCTACTCTTCTTAGTTGAGACCAAAGAAACTACAGTAGGTGGAGCTACCTCTGATATTCTGTACAATTGTATGCCCACAACAACAATGACAGTATGAGGTCTAGACTCATATAAAACATGACATTTCCACATATATGGCTGGCCTCAAAGAACATCAAAAACTTCAAGTGGGGAAACATCAAACAATACCTTATCATTGAAGCTCGAATTAATGCCATAGGGTAGGCGACACTATTGGTTGACACAAATATCTCATTTTTGGCTGAGCCACCCAATGTTGTAAAATTGTGGATGTGGTGTTGTTAGAAAATCCAACCACTTTAATACCTCTAATGAGATGAGGTTATTTTGGCTTCCACTATCAAAAATTAAATGTAGTGGAGCACCCTTCATCCACATCTGTGAGTGAAAAAGGTACTCACCTTCCTATTACTCTTCTGGTTCGTTTGGATGGACCTTGGTGGTAGCGACTATGGCACTAGGTTCTATATCAATGATATGATTCCCATTGTTTGGCTCTGAATTAGATTTAGTTCCTGGATCTAACTCTCAGGCTTTCAAATCGACCACCAATGACTACTTCGAGCAATATTCATTAGTGTTGTTCCATGGGATTTTATAGAATTCACACCACTTCCCAGTGTCTATCTTCATCTTCCCATTACCTTTGTTTGTTTGTATCTTATACTAGTTGTTCTAAGGTTGTCGATCCTTGATTTTTCATTTTTTCTATGTGTTTGGGTTTCTTTTTTCTGACTTTTGCTGTGACACATTCACAAATCCAAACTCCTACTTGTTCCTCTGCTTAATTTTTTGCTTGATTTTGACAACATATCGATAAGCGGCTCCCAACGACGAGATGTCCAAAAAATCCATTTCTACTTAGATGTACCTATGTACACCCCCACAATATTTTAGAACCAGATGCCGCTCAGAGTCTCTGATACCCAGCTTGGTGCACAAGGTATGAAAGGTATCCATGAACTCTAGCATTGTTTAGTCCCTCTCCTAATGTAGTGTGGTCCATCTTGTGTATTGGTCACCATAGTTTCCAACAAAGTAATATTTCTCCTTGATGGCATCCATAAAAGAGTCCCAAGTGGGCTCAACCCCAAATATTCTAGAATCCTCTGTGGATTTTTTCTCATAATAATTCTCCCACCAATTTTTGACATGGGGGACAGCCTTAAGGAGTGCAAAGGTGATTTTTCCCTATTGGAAAAATTGTGGACAGAGAAATAACCTTCTAGTAGATTTAACCATTTTCCCAAAGAATCTACATCTATCTGACCTTCAAAATGGGAATATCAAAATTAACTTGTACCTTTAATGGGGGAGCACCTCCAAAGTGGTTTCTTGACAAAGATGCATCTGTTGTTGTCGGCAACCATTGAAGGATTTCGGAAAAATTATTTGCCATCTCATTCCTCTGTTGTGTGGGGACTTCTACGAGCAACAACATAATAGGATATCATACTTCCTCGTCTCTCTTTTCATCTTCCATGGGAAGCAATTGGGTTCGGCGAAGATGGTATTCCAAAGGTTTGACCAATTCAAGTCCCAATGCCTTATACTTTGACCTCGTTGGGGACATGCATAGAGAAATAGATAAAGAGAAGACTAATGTGGTACCATTGATCCAGATTTATCAGGGAATGAAATGAAACATAGAAATAGGAAAAAAACATAGAGATACAATAATACTCAATTTATATTAAAGGATGAAATATGCAGATAGTGTAAAAGAAAATATAGAGTGAAATGAACTCGCTAGAATAATGGTATATTATCTCTGAGAAGAGATGTGACAGCCATGCACATTCACAAGAATATGATTACAACGAGGCTCCAAATTCCATTTTAACATATATCATAAATGAGAAAACCCTAAACATCCAAAACCCTAACCCCAAAAGGTTTGAGGGCCCTGATGGGGGTAGTTGATGCGTCAACTTCCCAAGGGTGTAAATTTTGCATAAGATATTTGTTTGGGGCACTCGACACCTCGTCGTAAATGTCTATCCAATGAGTACACATTTAGAATGGCTCAATACAAGCCATTGGCATCTATTGGGTGTTTCCACGTCGAAAAAACATCGTTTAGGACCTCAAAATGACCCCGAAAGTTTGGGACTCGAAAAACTATAAAAAAACTGCCAAGATGGAAATTGTATTTTGAGCCAGTGGAATAGGTGGGAGACCACCGATTTCGACTTGGATCACATGTTGTAGTAGCTAAATTCAACAATGGAAAATGAAAGTAGCAGCAATCGACAGTCTTGATAAATAGTATAACATAATATCAACAACGGTTTACTTAGAGTAGAAAAAAATATATACCGACTTTGGAATAGTACTCATGCAACAAATTTTCAATTGATTGGAGTAATGAAAACTATTTTGGTAAGGTAGGAAGATAAGGGTGACTGGAAATGGAAAAATTACATTGAAAAATGCTTGATTTGATGGTTAGGTTAGGCATGCAGGGTGGCGATAAAATGAAGGAAGGATAGACAAAACAAGTAATGGCAAGAAATAATGTGATTAAGGATTTTATGGTGGGATAGAAACATGTCTTTTCCTGATTGATTGATAGATAATTAGTAAAATAGTTGACGTAGTAAATACAAATCATGGAAAGTTAATCAGAACTATTTGTAAAAGTGGAGTAATCGCATACCTTAGTACTTTACCAAGATTTGTAATGATGATCAGAATAGTTCATTGGTAGTGAAAGTTTCTTCACTAATGAATACTGATCAATTGATATTACTGACACCCACTTCTTCGATAAATAAGATAGGCTCTACAACATGTGAGGATCTATAGCAAATGAATTCTTGTTGAAAGGATCAAATCTATAGCAAATACATACAAAATTTGCAACAAATTAAGTCTTTTTGAATGGACAAGATCTGTAACAGATATGTAGCCAATGAAGTTTATGTAACAATCATGGATTCACAACAAACAAGAACTTGAATGAGTTGTAGAAAACATGATCCACACCAAATCACTTATGAATCATATGATGAAGTAGAACATTGAAGTAATCTTTCTCTGGTTCCACAACAATCAGTTCTACAATTATCATTGAAACATATTCCACCAGTTTCTACAGTAATAATAGATCTGGTTCTACAACAAACGATGAATTTTCATTCTGCAACAACATACAATCAAATTCTACAATAGATGAAATTAATTCCTTCAACAAATAGTTCATAAGTATTTGAAGCAAATGAAATCAAGTTCTACAACAACAGTTAATCATGTTCTGCAACAATCATTGAAGTCAAATTCTATGTCAAACATGCAATTATATCATGCATAAAACAATAAAATCTTAGGAGCTTATTTCAAAACAAAAATTGTTATATATATATATATATATATATAAAGAAATTCATACTATGGAAAGTCCATATGGAATAACTATCTAGCTTTCAATATCCAAATCTATGAAATTGATAAGATCTTTTACAAAGGCATCTTTGGATAATGGTTTTTCATATATCCTCA